>JAECWI010000147.1:0-274348 GCA_018150345.1 Drosophila equinoxialis
GATGTATTTCATCGAATTGGCTGCCCTCTCTAGAATCGTCGTTATCTCTCCCAGCGACCATCAAGCAATGCACGGTATCTCATTCGTTTGGGCATAAAATAATCTATATATGGGCGAAGTTTAATCGAAATCTGCTGAGCAGTTTTTGAGAAATTCGCAAAAGAAAATTGAAAAATTATGAAGATGGCAGTTGGTGCATATCGATACGAAAAGGCACGTTGATCGATGTATTTCATCGAATTGGCTGCCCTCTCTAGAATCGTCGTTATCTCTCCCAGCGACCATCAAGCAATGCACGGTATCTCATTCGTTTGGGCATAAAATAATCTATATATGGGCGAAGTTTAATCGAAATCTGCTGAGCAGTTTTTGAGAAATTCGCAAAAGAAAATTGAAAAATTATGAAGATGGCAGTTGGTGCATATCGATACGAAAAGGCACGTTGATCGATGTATTTCATCGAATTGGCTGCCCTCTCTAGAATCGTCGTTATCTCTCCCAGCGACCATCAAGCAATGCACGGTATCTCATTCGATTGGGCATAAAATAATCTATATATGGGCGAAGTTTAATCAAAATCTGCTGAGCAGTTTTTGAGAAATTCGCAAAAGAAAATTGAAAAATTATGAAGATGGCAGTTGGTGCATATCGATACGAAAAGGCACGTTGATCGATGTATTTCATCGAATGGGCTGCCCTCTCTAGAATCGACGTTATCTCTCCCAGCGACCATCAAGCAATGCACGGTATCTCATTCGTTTGGGCATAAAATAATCTATATATGGGCGAAGTTTAATCGAAATCTGCTGAGCAGTTTTTGAGAAATTCGCAAAAGAAAATTGAAAAATTATGAAGATGGCAGTTGGTGCATATCGATACGAAAAGGCACGTTGATCGATGTATTTCATCGAATTGGCTGCCCTCTCTAGAATCGTCGTTATCTCTCCCAGCGACCATCAAGCAATGCACGGTATCTCATTCGATTGGGCATAAAATAATCTATATATGGGCGAAGTTTAATCAAAATCTGCTGAGCAGTTTTTGAGAAATTCGCAAAAGAAAATTGAAAAATTATGAAGATGGCAGTTGGTGCATATCGATACGAAAAGGCACGTTGATCGATGTATTTCATCGAATGGGCTGCCCTCTCTAGAATCGACGTTATCTCTCCCAGCGACCATCAAGCAATGCACGGTATCTCATTCGTTTGGGCATAAAATAATCTATATATGGGCGAAGTTTAATCGAAATCTGCTGAGCAGTTTTTGAGAAATTCGCAAAAGAAAATTGAAAAATTATGAAGATGGCAGTTGGTGCATATCGATACGAAAAGGCACGTTGATCGATGTATTTCATCGAATTGGCTGCCCTCTCTAGAATCGTCGTTATCTCTCCCAGCGACCATCAAGCAATGCACGGTATCTCATTCGTTTGGGCATAAAATAATCTATATATGGGCGAAGTTTAATCAAAATCTGCTGAGCAGTTTTTGAGAAATTCGCAAAAGAAAATTGAAAAATTATGAAGATGGCAGTTGGTGCATATCGATACGAAAAGGCACGTTGATCGATGTATTTCATCGAATGGGCTGCCCTCTCTAGAATCGACGTTATCTCTCCCAGCGACCATCAAGCAATGCACGGTATCTCATTCGTTTGGGCATAAAATAATCTATATATGGGCGAAGTTTAATCGAAATCTGCTGAGCAGTTTTTGAGAAATTCGCAAAAGAAAATTGAAAAATTATGAAGATGGCAGTTGGTGCATATCGATACGAAAAGGCACGTTGATCGATGTATTTCATCGAATGGGCTGCCCTCTCTAGAATCGTCGTTATCTCTCCCAGCGACCATCAAGCAATGCACGGTATCTCATTCGTTTGGGCATAAAATAATCTATATATGGGCGAAGTTTAATCAAAATCTGCTGAGCAGTTTTTGAGAAATTCGCAAAAGAAAATTGAAAAATTATGAAGATGGCAGTTGGTGCATATCGATACGAAAAGGCACGTTGATCGATGTATTTCATCGAATTGGCTGCCCTCTCTAGAATCGTCGTTATCTCTCCCAGCGACCATCAAGCAATGCACGGTATCTCATTCGATTGGGCATAAAATAATCTATATATGGGCGAAGTTTAATCAAAATCTGCTGAGCAGTTTTTGAGAAATTCGCAAAAGAAAATTGAAAAATTATGAAGATGGCAGTTGGTGCATATCGATACGAAAAGGCACGTTGATCGATGTATTTCATCGAATTGGCTGCCCTCTCTAGAATCGTCGTTATCTCTCCCAGCGACCATCAAGCAATGCACGGTATCTCATTCGTTTGGGCATAAAATAATCTATATATGGGCGAAGTTTAATCAAAATCTGCTGAGCAGTTTTTGAGAAATTCGCAAAAGAAAATTGAAAAATTATGAAGATGGCAGTTGGTGCATATCGATACGAAAAGGCACGTTGATCGATGTATTTCATCGAATTGGCTGCCCTCTCTAGAATCGTCGTTATCTCTCCCAGCGACCATCAAGCAATGCACGGTATCTCATTCGATTGGGCATAAAATAATCTATATATGGGCGAAGTTTAATCAAAATCTGCTGAGCAGTTTTTGAGAAATTCGCAAAAGAAAATTGAAAAATTATGAAGATGGCAGTTGGTGCATATCGATACGAAAAGGCACGTTGATCGATGTATTTCATCGAATGTGGCTGCCCTCTCTAGAATCGTCGTTATCTCTCCCAGCGACCATCAAGCAATGCACGGTATCTCATTCGATTGGGCATAAAATAATCTATATATGGGCGAAGTTTAATCAAAATCTGCTGAGCAGTTTTTGAGAAATTCGCAAAAGAAAAATTGAAAAATTATGAAGATGGCAGTTGGTGCATATCGATACGAAAAGGCACGTTGATCGATGTATTTCATCGAATGGGCTGCCCTCTCTAGAATCGACGTTATCTCTCCCAGCGACCATCAAGCAATGCACGGTATCTCATTCGTTTGGGCATAAAATAATCTATATATGGGCGAAGTTTAATCGAAATCTGCTGAGCAGTTTTTGAGAAATTCGAAAAGAAAATTGAAAAATTATGAAGATGGCAGTTGGTGCATATCGATACGAAAAGGCACGTTGATCGATGTATTTCATCGAATTGGCTGCCCTCTCTAGAATCGACGTTATCTCTCCCAGCGACCATCAAGCAATGCACGGTATCCCATTCGTTTGGGCATAAAAAAAATTATTTTAATGGGCGAAGTTTAATCAAAATCTGCCTGAGCAGTTTTTGAGAAATTCGCAAAAGAAAATTGAAAAATTATGAAGATGGCAGTTGGTGCATATCGATACGAAAAGGCACGTTGATCGATGTATTTCATCGAATGGGCTGCCCTCTCTAGAATCGTCGTTATCTCTCCCAGCGACCATCAAGCAATGCACGGTATCTCATTCGATTGGGCATAAAATAATCTATATATGGGCGAAGTTTAATCAAAATCTGCTGAGCAGTTTTTGAGAAATTCGCAAAAGAAAATTGAAAAATTATGAAGATGGCAGTTGGTGCATATCGATACGAAAAGGCACGTTGATCGATGTATTTCATCGAATTGGCTGCCCTCTCTAGAATCGTCGTTATCTCTCCCAGCGACCATCAAGCAATGCACGGTATCTCATTCGTTTGGGCATAAAATAATCTATATATGGGCGAAGTTTAATCGAAATCTGCTGAGCAGTTTTTGAGAAATTCGCAAAAGAAAATTGAAAAATTATGAAGATGGCAGTTGGTGCATATCGATACGAAAAGGCACGTTGATCGATGTATTTCATCGAATTGGCTGCCCTCTCTAGAATCGTCGTTATCTCTCCCAGCGACCATCAAGCAATGCACGGTATCTCATTCGTTTGGGCATAAAATAATCTATATATGGGCGAAGTTTAATCGAAATCTGCTGAGCAGTTTTTGAGAAATTCGCAAAAGAAAATTGAAAAATTATGAAGATGGCAGTTGGTGCATATCGATACGAAAAGGCACGTTGATCGATGTATTTCTCATCGAATGGGCTGCCCTCTCTAGAATCGTCGTTATCTCTCCCAGCGACCAGCAAGCAATGGACGGTATCTCATTCGTTTGGGCATAAAATAATCTATATATGGGCGAAGTTTAATCAAAATCTGCTGAGCAGTTTTTGAAGAAATTCGCAAAAAAAAAATGAAAAATTAAGAAGATGGCAGTTGGTGCATATCGATACGAAAAGGCACGTTGATCGATGTATTTCATCGAATGGGCTGCCCTCTCTAGAATCGTCGTTATCTCTCCCAGCGACCATCAAGCAATGCACGGTATCTCATTCGTTTGGGCATAAAATAATCTATATATGGGCGAAGTTTAATCGAAATCTGCTGAGCAGTTTTTGAGAAATTCGCAAAAGAAAATTGAAAAATTATGAAGATGGCAGTTGGTGCATATCGATACGAAAAGGCACGTTGATCGATGTATTTCATCGAATTGGCTGCCCTCTCTAGAATCGTCGTTATCTCTCCCAGCGACCATCAAGCAATGCACGGTATCTCATTCGATTGGGCATAAAATAATCTATATATGGGCGAAGTTTAATCGAAATCTGCTGAGCAGTTTTTGAGAAATTCGCAAAAGAAAATTGAAAAATTATGAAGATGGCAGTTGGTGCATATCGATACGAAAAGGCACGTTGATCGATGTATTTCATCGAATGAATTGGCTGCCCTCTCTAGAATCGTCGTTATCTCTCCCAGCGACCATCAAGCAATGCACGGTATCTCATTCGGGTTTGAATAATCTATATATGGGGTGAAGTAATAATCTGAAGGTTTGAGAAATTCGCAAAAAAAATTGAAAAATTATGAAGATGGCGTTGGTGCATATCGATACGAAAAGGCATGTTGATGATGTTTCATCGAATTGGCTGCCCTCTCTAGAATCGTCGTTTTCCCAGCGACCATCAAGCAATGCACGGTATCTCATTCGATTGGGCATAAAATAATCTATATATGGGCGAAGTTTAATCAAAATCTGCTGAGCAGTTTTTGAGAAATTCGCAAAAGAAAATTGAAAAATTATGAAGATGGCAGTTGGTGCATATCGATACGAAAAGGCACGTTGATCGATGTATTTCATCGAATTGGCCTGCCCTCTCTAGAATCGTCGTTATCTCTCCCAGCGACCATCAAGTCAAGCAATGCACGGTATCTCATTCGTTTGGGCATAAAATAATCTATATATGGGCGAAGTTTAATCGAAATCTGCTGAGCAGTTTTTGAGAAATTCGCAAAAGAAAATTGAAAAATTATGAAGATGGCAGTTGGTGCATATCGATACGAAAAGGCACGTTGATCGATGTATTTCATCGAATGGGCTGCCCTCTCTAGAATGACGTTATCTCTCCCAGCGACCATCAAGCAATGCACGGTATCTCATTCGATTGGGCATAAAATAATCTATATATGGGCGAAGTTTAATCAAAATCTGCTGAGCAGTTTTTGAGAAATTCGCAAAAGAAAATTGAAAAATTATGAAGATGGCAGTTGGTGCATATCGATACGAAAAGGCACGTTGATCGATGTATTTCATCGAATGGGCTGCCCTCTCTAGAATCGTCGTTATCTCTCCCAGCGACCATCAAGCAATGCACGGTATCTCACGTTTGGTTGGGCATAAAATAATCTATATATGGGGCGAAGTTTAATCAAAATCTGCTGAGCAGTTTTTGAGAAATTCGCAAAAGAAAATTGAAAAAATTATGAAGATGGCAGTTGGTGCATATCGATACGAAAAGGCACGTTGATCGATGTATTTCATCGAATTGGCTGCCCTCTCTAGAATCGTCGTTATCTCTCCCAGCGACCATCAAGCAATGCACGGTATCTCATTCGTTTGGGCATAAAATAATCTATATATGGGCGAAGTTTAATCAAAATCTGCTGAGCAGTTTTTGAAAAGAAATTGAAAAGAAAATTGAAAAATTATGAAGATGGCGAGTTGGATATCGATACGAAAAGGCACGTTGATGATGTATTTCATCGAATGGGCTGCCCTCTCTAGAATCGACGTTATCTCCGCGACCATCAAGCAATGCACGGTATCTCATATTTGGGCAATTAAAATAATAATTTGTGGCAGTTTTTGAGAAATTCGCAAAAGAAAATTGAAAAATTATGAAGATGGCAGTTGGTGCATATCGATACGAAAAGGCACGTTGATCGATGTATTTCATCGAATGGGCTGCCCTCTCTAGAATCGTCGTTATCTCTCCCAGCGACCATCAAGCAATGCACGGTATCTCATTCGTTTGGGCATAAAATAATCTATATATGGGCGAAGTTTAATCGAAATCTGCTGAGCAGTTTTTGAGAAATTCGCAAAAGAAAATTGAAAAATTATGAAGATGGCAGTTGGTGCATATCGATACGAAAAGGCACGTTGATCGATGTATTTCATCGAATTGGCTGCCCTCTCTAGAATCGTCGTTATCTCTCCCAGCGACCATCAGCAATGCACGGTACTCTTCGGGGGTAAAATAATCTATATATGGGCGAAGTTTAATCAAAATCTGCTGAGCAGTTTTTGAGAAATTCGCAAAAGAAATTGAAAAATTATGAAGATGGCAGTTGGTGCATATCGATACGAAAAGGACGTTGATCGATGTATTTCATCGAATGGGCTGCCCTCTCTAGAATCGACGTTATCTCTCCCACCCCATCAAGCAATGCACGGTATCTCATTCGTTTGGGCATAAAATAATCTATATATGGGCGAAGTTTAATCGAAATCTGCTGAGCAGTTTTTGAGAAATTCGCAAAAGAAAATTGAAAAATTATGAAGATGGCAGTTGGTGCATATCGATACGAAAAGGCACGTTGATCGATGTATTTCATCGAATTGGCTGCCCTCTCTAGAATCGTCGTTATCTCACAAGCATGATTGGGGGATAAAATTATATGGGGATTTGAAAGGGGTTTTGGATGAAAGAAAATTGAAAATTATGAGAGTTGGGCATATCGATACGAAAAGGCACGTTGATCGATGTATTTCATCGAATGGGCTGCCCTCTCTAGAATCGACGTTATCTCTCCCAGCGACCATCAAGCAATGCACGGTATCTCATTCGTTTGGGCATAAAATAATCTATATATGGGCGAAGTTTAATCGAAATCTGCTGAGCAGTTTTTGAGAAATTCGCAAAAGAAAATTGAAAAATTATGAAGATGGCAGTTGGTGCATATCGATACGAAAAGGCACGTTGATCGATGTATTTCATCGAATGGGCTGCCCTCTCTAGAATCGTCGTTATCTCTCCCAGCGACCATCAAGCAATGCACGGTATCTCATTCGATTGGGCATAAAATAATCTATATATGGGCGAAGTTTAATCAAAATCTGCTGAGCAGTTTTTGAGAAATTCGCAAAAGAAAATTGAAAAATTATGAAGATGGCAGTTGGTGCATATCGATACGAAAAGGCACGTTGATCGATGTATTTCATCGAATTGGCTGCCCTCTCTAGAATCGTCGTTATCTCTCCCAGCGACCATCAAGCAATGCACGGTATCTCATTCGTTTGGGCATAAAATATAATTATGCGAATTTTTTTAAATTCGAAAAGAAATTGAAAATTATGAGGGGTTGGTGCATATCGATACGAAAGGCACGTTGATCGTGTTTTCTCGAATTGGCTGCCCTCTCTAGAATCGCTTTCCCCAGCAGAAGTATTATTCGTGGGCATAAAATAATCTATATGAAGTTTAATCGAAATCTGCTGAGCAGTTTTTGAGAAATTCGCAAAAGAAAATTGAAAAATTATGAAGATGGCAGTTGGTGCATATCGATACGAAAAGGCACGTTGATCGATGTATTTCATCGAATGGGCTGCCCTCTCTAGAATCGTCGTTATCTCTCCCAGCGACCATCAAGCAATGCACGGTATCTCATTCGATTGGGCATAAAATAATCTATATATGGGCGAAGTTTAATCGAAATCTGCTGAGCAGTTTTTGAGAAATTCGCAAAAGAAAATTGAAAAATTATGAAGATGGCAGTTGGTGCATATCGATACGAAAAGGCACGTTGATCGATGTATTTCATCGAATTGGGCTGCCCTCTCTAGAATCGTCGTTATCTCTCCCAGCGACCATCAAGCAATGCACGGTATCTCATTCGTTTGGGCATAAAATAATCTATATATGGGCGAAGTTTAATCGAAATCTGCTGAGCAGTTTTTGAGAAATTCGCAAAAGAAAATTGAAAAATTATGAAGATGGCAGTTGGTGCATATCGATACGAAAAGGCACGTTGATCGATGTATTTCATCGAATTGGCTGCCCTCTCTAGAATCGTCGTTATCTCTCCCAGCGACCATCAAGCAATGCACGGTATCTCATTCGATTGGGCATAAAATAATCTATATATGGGCGAAGTTTAATCAAAATCTGCTGAGCAGTTTTTGAGAAATTCGCAAAAGAAAATTGAAAATTTATGAAGATGGCAGTTGGTGCATATCGATACGAAAAGGAGGTGATGTATTTCGAATGGGCCTCTAGAATCTCGTCAAGTTTGTTGGATAAAATAAAAAAGCAAAATCTGTGAGCAGTTTTTGAGAAATTCGCAAAAGAAAATTGAAAAATTATGAAGATGGCAGTTGGTGCATATCGATACGAAAAGGCACGTTGATCGATGTATTTCATCGAATTGGCTGCCCTCTCTAGAATCGTCGTTATCTCTCCCAGCGACCATCAAGCAATGCACGGTATCTCATTCGTTTGGGCATAAAATAATCTATATATGGGCGAAGTTTAATCGAAATCTGCTGAGCAGTTTTTGAGAAATTCGCAAAAGAAAATTGAAAAATTATGAAGATGGCAGTTGGTGCATATCGATACGAAAAGGCACGTTGATCGATGTATTTCATCGAATTGGCTGCCCTCTCTAGAATCGTCGTTATCTCTCCCAGCGACCATCAAGCAATGCACGGTATCTCATTCGTTTGGGCATAAAATAATCTATATATGGGCGAAGTTTAATCAAAATCTGCTGAGCAGTTTTTGAGAAATTCGCAAAAGAAAATTGAAAAATTATGAAGATGGCAGTTGGTGCATATCGATACGAAAAGGCACGTTGATCGATGTATTTCATCGAATGGGCTGCCCTCTCTAGAATCGTCGTTATCTCTCCCAGCGACCATCAAGCAATGCACGGTATCTCATTCGTTTGGGCATAAAATAATCTATATATGGGCGAAGTTTAATCGAAATCTGCTGAGCAGTTTTTGAGAAATTCGCAAAAGAAAATTGAAAAATTATGAAGATGGCAGTTGGTGCATATCGATACGAAAAGGCACGTTGATCGATGTATTTCATCGAATTGGCTGCCCTCTCTAGAATCGACGTTATCTCTCCCAGCGACCATCAAGCAATGCACGGTATCTCATTCGTTTGGGCATAAAATAATATATATGGGCGAAGTTTAATCGAAATCGGTGAGCAGTTTTTGAGAAGATTCGCAAAAGTTGAAAATATGAAGATGGGTGGTGCTATTGAAAAGCGTTTGTGTTTTGTTGGGCTAGAATGCGTTTCTCTCCGCGACTGATGGGTGAGAATCGAAATCTGCTGAGCAGTTTTTATTGAAAAATTATGAAGATGGCAGTTGGTGCATATCGATACGAAAAGGCACGTTGATCGATGTATTTCATCGAATGGGCTGCCCTCTCTAGAATCGTCGTTATCTCTCCCAGCGCAATGCGATTGGGAAAATGGGTTTAATAATGGTTTTGAGAAATGAAAGAAATTGAAAATTATGAAGTGGTTGGTGATCGAAGGGTTGTTGTGAGGCGCCTGCCCAGCACCATCAAGAAGCACGGTATCTCATTCGTTTGGGCATAAAATAATCTATATATGGGCGAAGTTTAATCGAAATCTGCTGAGCAGTTTTTGAGAAATTCGCAAAAGAAAATTGAAAAATTATGAAGATGGCAGTTGGTGCATATCGATACGAAAAGGCACGTTGATCGATGTTATTTCATCGAATCTGGCTGCTCTCTCTAGAATCGTCGTTATCTCTCCCAGCGACCATCAAGCAATGCACGGTATCTCATTCGTTTGGGCATAAAATAATCTATATATGGGCGAAGTTTAATCAAAATCTGCTGAGCAGTTTTTGAGAAATTCGCAAAAGAAAATTGAAAAATTATGAAGATGGCAGTTGGTGCATATCGATACGAAAAGGCACGTTGATCGATGTATTTCATCGAATTGGCTGCCCTCTCTAGAATCGTCGTTATCTCTCCCAGCGACCATCAAGCAATGCACGGTATCTCATTCGATTGGTGGGCATAAAATAATCTATATATGGGCGAAGTTTAATCAAAATCTGCTGAGCAGTTTTTGAGAAATTCGCAAAAGAAAATTGAAAAATTATGAAGATGGCAGTTGGTGCATATCGATACGAAAAGGCACGTTGATCGATGTATTTCATCGAATGGGTGGCTGCCCTCTCTAGAATCGCTCGTTATCTCTCCCAGCGACCATCAAGCAATGCACGGTATCTCATTCGTTTGGGCATAAAATAATCAAAATATATATGGGCGAAGTTTAATCGAAATCTGCTGAGCAGTTTTTGAGAAATTCGCAAAAGAAAATTGAAAAATTATGAAGATGGCAGTTGGTGCATATCGATACGAAAAGGCACGTTGATCGATGTATTTCATCGAATTGGCTGCCCTCTCTAGAATCGTCGTTATCTCTCCCAGCGACCATCAAGCAATGCACGGTATCTCATTCGTTTGGGCATAAAATAATCTATATATGGGCGAAGTTTAATCAAAATCTGCTGAGCAGTTTTTGAGAAATTCGCAAAAGAAAATTGAAAAATTATGAAGATGGCAGTTGGTGCATATCGATACGAAAAGGCACGTTGATCGATGTATTTCATCGAATTGGCTGCCCTCTCTAGAATCGTCGTTATCTCTCCCAGCGACCATCAAGCAATGCACGGTATCTCATTCGTTTGGGCATAAAATAATCTATATATGGGCGAAGTTTAATCAAAATCTGCTGAGCAGTTTTTGAGAAATTCGCAAAAGAAAATTGAAAAATTATGAAGATGGCAGTTGGTGCATATCGATACGAAAAGGCACGTTGATCGATGTATTTCATCGAATTGGCTGCCCTCTCTAGAATCGTCGTTATCTCTCCCAGCGACCATCAAGCAATGCACGGTATCTCATTCGTTTGGGCATAAAATAATCTATATATGGGCGAAGTTTAATCAAAATCTGCTGAGCAGTTTTTGAGAAATTCGCAAAAGAAAATTGAAAAATTATGAAGATGGCAGTTGGTGCATATCGATACGAAAAGGCACGTTGATCGATGTATTTCATCGAATTGGCTGCCCTCTCTAGAATCGTCGTTATCTCTCCCAGCGACCATCAAGCAATGCACGGTATCTCATTCGTTTGGGCATAAAATAATCTATATATGGGCGAAGTTTAATCAAAATCTGCTGAGCAGTTTTTGAGAAATTCGCAAAAGAAAATTGAAAAATTATGAAGATGGCAGTTGGTGCATATCGATACGAAAAGGCACGTTGATCGATGTATTTCATCGAATTGGCTGCCCTCTCTAGAATCGTCGTTATCTCTCCCAGCGACCATCAAGCAATGCACGGTATCTCATTCGTTTGGGCATAAAATAATCTATATATGGGCGAAGTTTAATCAAAATCTGCTGAGCAGTTTTTGAGAAATTCGCAAAAGAAAATTGAAAAATTATGAAGATGGCAGTTGGTGCATATCGATACGAAAAGGCACGTTGATCGATGTATTTCATCGAATTGGCTGCCCTCTCTAGAATCGTCGTTATCTCTCCCAGCGACCATCAAGCAATGCACGGTATCTCATTCGATTGGGCATAAAATAATCTATATATGGGCGAAGTTTAATCAAAATCTGCTGAGCAGTTTTTGAGAAATTCGCAAAAGAAAATTGAAAAATTATGAAGATGGCAGTTGGTGCATATCGATACGAAAAGGCACGTTGATCGATGTATTTCATCGAATTGGCTGCCCTCTCTAGAATCGTCGTTATCTCTCCCAGCGACCATCAAGCAATGCACGGTATCTCATTCGTTTGGGCATAAAATAATCTATATATGGGCGAAGTTTAATCAAAATCTGCTGAGCAGTTTTTGAGAAATTCGCAAAAAGAAAATTGAAAAATTATGAAGATGGCAGTTGGTGCATATCGATACGAAAAGGCACGTTGATCGATGTATTTCATCGAATGGGCTGCCCTCTCTAGAATCGTCGTTATCTCTCCCAGCGACCATCAAGCAATGCACGGTATCTCATTCGTTTGGGCATAAAATAATCTATATATGGGCGAAGTTTAATCAAAATCTGCTGAGCAGTTTTTGAGAAATTCGCAAAAGAAAATTGAAAAATTATGAAGATGGCAGTTGGTGCATATCGATACGAAAAGGCACGTTGATCGATGTATTTCATCGAATTGGCTGCCCTCTCTAGAATCGTCGTTATCTCTCCCAGCGACCATCAAGCAATGCACGGTATCTCATTCGTTTGGGCATAAAATAATCTATATATGGGCGAAGTTTAATCAAAATCTGCTGAGCAGTTTTTGAGAAATTCGCAAAAGAAAATTGAAAAATTATGAAGATGGCAGTTGGTGCATATCGATACGAAAAGGCACGTTGATCGATGTATTTCATCGAATTGGCTGCCCTCTCTAGAATCGTCGTTATCTCTCCCAGCGACCATCAAGCAATGCACGGTATCTCATTCGATTGGGCATAAAATAATCTATATATGGGCGAAGTTTAATCAAAATCTGCTGAGCAGTTTTTGAGAAATTCGCAAAAGAAAATTGAAAAATTATGAAGATGGCAGTTGGTGCATATCGATACGAAAAGGCACGTTGATCGATGTATTTCATCGAATTGGCTGCCCTCTCTAGAATCGTCGTTATCTCTCCCAGCGACCATCAAGCAATGCACGGTATCTCATTCGTTTGGGCATAAAATAATCTATATATGGGCGAAGTTTAATCAAAATCTGCTGAGCAGTTTTTGAGAAATTCGCAAAAGAAAATTGAAAAATTATGAAGATGGCAGTTGGTGCATATCGATACGAAAAGGCACGTTGATCGATGTATTTCATCGAATTGGCTGCCCTCTCTAGAATCGTCGTTATCTCTCCCAGCGACCATCAAGCAATGCACGGTATCTCATTCGATTGGGCATAAAATAATCTATATATGGGCGAAGTTTAATCAAAATCTGCTGAGCAGTTTTTGAGAAATTCGCAAAAGAAAATTGAAAAATTATGAAGATGGCAGTTGGTGCATATCGATACGAAAAGGCACGTTGATCGATGTATTTCATCGAATTGGCTGCCCTCTCTAGAATCGTCGTTATCTCTCCCAGCGACCATCAAGCAATGCACGGTATCTCATTCGTTTGGGCATAAAATAATCTATATATGGGCGAAGTTTAATCAAAATCTGCTGAGCAGTTTTTGAGAAATTCGCAAAAGAAAATTGAAAAATTATGAAGATGGCAGTTGGTGCATATCGATACGAAAAGGCACGTTGATCGATGTATTTCATCGAATTGGCTGCCCTCTCTAGAATCGTCGTTATCTCTCCCAGCGACCATCAAGCAATGCACGGTATCTCATTCGTTTGGGCATAAAATAATCTATATATGGGCGAAGTTTAATCAAAATCTGCTGAGCAGTTTTTGAGAAATTCGCAAAAGAAAATTGAAAAATTATGAAGATGGCAGTTGGTGCATATCGATACGAAAAGGCACGTTGATCGATGTATTTCATCGAATTGGCTGCCCTCTCTAGAATCGTCGTTATCTCTCCCAGCGACCATCAAGCAATGCACGGTATCTCATTCGTTTGGGCATAAAATAATCTATATATGGGCGAAGTTTAATCAAAATCTGCTGAGCAGTTTTTGAGAAATTCGCAAAAGAAAATTGAAAAATTATGAAGATGGCAGTTGGTGCATATCGATACGAAAAGGCACGTTGATCGATGTATTTCATCGAATTGGCTGCCCTCTCTAGAATCGTCGTTATCTCTCCCAGCGACCATCAAGCAATGCACGGTATCTCATTCGATTGGGCATAAAATAATCTATATATGGGCGAAGTTTAATCAAAATCTGCTGAGCAGTTTTTGAGAAATTCGCAAAAGAAAATTGAAAAATTATGAAGATGGCAGTTGGTGCATATCGATACGAAAAGGCACGTTGATCGATGTATTTCATCGAATTGGCTGCCCTCTCTAGAATCGTCGTTATCTCTCCCAGCGACCATCAAGCAATGCACGGTATCTCATTCGTTTGGGCATAAAATAATCTATATATGGGCGAAGTTTAATCAAAATCTGCTGAGCAGTTTTTGAGAAATTCGCAAAAGAAAATTGAAAAATTATGAAGATGGCAGTTGGTGCATATCGATACGAAAAGGCACGTTGATCGATGTATTTCATCGAATTGGCTGCCCTCTCTAGAATCGTCGTTATCTCTCCCAGCGACCATCAAGCAATGCACGGTATCTCATTCGTTTGGGCATAAAATAATCTATATATGGGCGAAGTTTAATCAAAATCTGCTGAGCAGTTTTTGAGAAATTCGCAAAAGAAAATTGAAAAATTATGAAGATGGCAGTTGGTGCATATCGATACGAAAAGGCACGTTGATCGATGTATTTCATCGAATTGGCTGCCCTCTCTAGAATCGTCGTTATCTCTCCCAGCGACCATCAAGCAATGCACGGTATCTCATTCGTTTGGGCATAAAATAATCTATATATGGGCGAAGTTTAATCAAAATCTGCTGAGCAGTTTTTGAGAAATTCGCAAAAGAAAATTGAAAAATTATGAAGATGGCAGTTGGTGCATATCGATACGAAAAGGCACGTTGATCGATGTATTTCATCGAATTGGCTGCCCTCTCTAGAATCGTCGTTATCTCTCCCAGCGACCATCAAGCAATGCACGGTATCTCATTCGTTTGGGCATAAAATAATCTATATATGGGCGAAGTTTAATCAAAATCTGCTGAGCAGTTTTTGAGAAATTCGCAAAAGAAAATTGAAAAATTATGAAGATGGCAGTTGGTGCATATCGATACGAAAAGGCACGTTGATCGATGTATTTCATCGAATTGGCTGCCCTCTCTAGAATCGTCGTTATCTCTCCCAGCGACCATCAAGCAATGCACGGTATCTCATTCGATTGGGCATAAAATAATCTATATATGGGCGAAGTTTAATCAAAATCTGCTGAGCAGTTTTTGAGAAATTCGCAAAAGAAAATTGAAAAATTATGAAGATGGCAGTTGGTGCATATCGATACGAAAAGGCACGTTGATCGATGTATTTCATCGAATTGGCTGCCCTCTCTAGAATCGTCGTTATCTCTCCCAGCGACCATCAAGCAATGCACGGTATCTCATTCGATTGGGCATAAAATAATCTATATATGGGCGAAGTTTAATCAAAATCTGCTGAGCAGTTTTTGAGAAATTCGCAAAAGAAAATTGAAAAATTATGAAGATGGCAGTTGGTGCATATCGATACGAAAAGGCACGTTGATCGATGTATTTCATCGAATTGGCTGCCCTCTCTAGAATCGTCGTTATCTCTCCCAGCGACCATCAAGCAATGCACGGTATCTCATTCGTTTGGGCATAAAATAATCTATATATGGGCGAAGTTTAATCAAAATCTGCTGAGCAGTTTTTGAGAAATTCGCAAAAAGAAAATTGAAAAATTATGAAGATGGCAGTTGGTGCATATCGATACGAAAAGGCACGTTGATCGATGTATTTCATCGAATTGGCTGCCCTCTCTAGAATCGTCGTTATCTCTCCCAGCGACCATCAAGCAATGCACGGTATCTCATTCGATTGGGCATAAAATAATCTATATATGGGCGAAGTTTAATCAAAATCTGCTGAGCAGTTTTTGAGAAATTCGCAAAAGAAAATTGAAAAATTATGAAGATGGCAGTTGGTGCATATCGATACGAAAAGGCACGTTGATCGATGTATTTCATCGAATTGGCTGCCCTCTCTAGAATCGTCGTTATCTCTCCCAGCGACCATCAAGCAATGCACGGTATCTCATTCGTTTGGGCATAAAATAATCTATATATGGGCGAAGTTTAATCAAAATCTGCTGAGCAGTTTTTGAGAAATTCGCAAAAGAAAATTGAAAAATTATGAAGATGGCAGTTGGTGCATATCGATACGAAAAGGCACGTTGATCGATGTATTTCATCGAATGGGCTGCCCTCTCTAGAATCGTCGTTATCTCTCCCAGCGACCATCAAGCAATGCACGGTATCTCATTCGATTGGGCATAAAATAATCTATATATGGGCGAAGTTTAATCAAAATCTGCTGAGCAGTTTTTGAGAAATTCGCAAAAGAAAATTGAAAAATTATGAAGATGGCAGTTGGTGCATATCGATACGAAAAGGCACGTTGATCGATGTATTTCATCGAATTGGCTGCCCTCTCTAGAATCGTCGTTATCTCTCCCAGCGACCATCAAGCAATGCACGGTATCTCATTCGTTTGGGCATAAAATAATCTATATATGGGCGAAGTTTAATCAAAATCTGCTGAGCAGTTTTTGAGAAATTCGCAAAAGAAAATTGAAAAATTATGAAGATGGCAGTTGGTGCATATCGATACGAAAAGGCACGTTGATCGATGTATTTCATCGAATTGGCTGCCCTCTCTAGAATCGTCGTTATCTCTCCCAGCGACCATCAAGCAATGCACGGTATCTCATTCGTTTGGGCATAAAATAATCTATATATGGGCGAAGTTTAATCAAAATCTGCTGAGCAGTTTTTGAGAAATTCGCAAAAGAAAATTGAAAAATTATGAAGATGGCAGTTGGTGCATATCGATACGAAAAGGCACGTTGATCGATGTATTTCATCGAATTGGCTGCCCTCTCTAGAATCGTCGTTATCTCTCCAGATAAAATATCTATATGGTTGGATCGTTATCTCTCCCAGCGACCATCAAGCAATGCACGGTATCTCATTCGTTTGGGCATAAAATAATCTATATATGGGCGAAGTTTAATCAAAATCTGCTGAGCAGTTTTTGAGAAATTCGCAAAAGAAAATTGAAAAATTATGAAGATGGCAGTTGGTGCATATCGATACGAAAAGGCACGTTGATCGATGTATTTCATCGAATTGGCTGCCCTCTCTAGAATCGTCGTTATCTCTCCCAGCGACCATCAAGCAATGCACGGTATCTCATTCGATTGGGCATAAAATAATCTATATATGGGCGAAGTTTAATCAAAATCTGCTGAGCAGTTTTTGAGAAATTCGCAAAAGAAAATTGAAAAATTATGAAGATGGCAGTTGGTGCATATCGATACGAAAAGGCACGTTGATCGATGTATTTCATCGAATTGGCTGCCCTCTCTAGAATCGTCGTTATCTCTCCCAGCGACCATCAAGCAATGCACGGTATCTCATTCGATTGGGCATAAAATAATCTATATATGGGCGAAGTTTAATCAAAATCTGCTGAGCAGTTTTTGAGAAATTCGCAAAAGAAAATTGAAAAATTATGAAGATGGCAGTTGGTGCATATCGATACGAAAAGGCACGTTGATCGATGTATTTCATCGAATTGGCTGCCCTCTCTAGAATCGTCGTTATCTCTCCCAGCGACCATCAAGCAATGCACGGTATCTCATTCGTTTGGGCATAAAATAATCTATATATGGGCGAAGTTTAATCAAAATCTGCTGAGCAGTTTTTGAGAAATTCGCAAAAGAAAATTGAAAAATTATGAAGATGGCAGTTGGTGCATATCGATACGAAAAGGCACGTTGATCGATGTATTTCATCGAATTGGCTGCCCTCTCTAGAATCGTCGTTATCTCTCCCAGCGACCATCAAGCAATGCACGGTATCTCATTCGATTGGGCATAAAATAATCTATATATGGGCGAAGTTTAATCAAAATCTGCTGAGCAGTTTTTGAGAAATTCGCAAAAGAAAATTGAAAAATTATGAAGATGGCAGTTGGTGCATATCGATACGAAAAGGCACGTTGATCGATGTATTTCATCGAATTGGCTGCCCTCTCTAGAATCGTCGTTATCTCTCCCAGCGACCATCAAGCAATGCACGGTATCTCATTCGATTGGGCATAAAATAATCTATATATGGGCGAAGTTTAATCAAAATCTGCTGAGCAGTTTTTGAGAAATTCGCAAAAGAAAATTGAAAAATTATGAAGATGGCAGTTGGTGCATATCGATACGAAAAGGCACGTTGATCGATGTATTTCATCGAATTGGCTGCCCTCTCTAGAATCGTCGTTATCTCTCCCAGCGACCATCAAGCAATGCACGGTATCTCATTCGATTGGGCATAAAATAATCTATATATGGGCGAAGTTTAATCAAAATCTGCTGAGCAGTTTTTGAGAAATTCGCAAAAGAAAATTGAAAAATTATGAAGATGGCAGTTGGTGCATATCGATACGAAAAGGCACGTTGATCGATGTATTTCATCGAATTGGCTGCCCTCTCTAGAATCGTCGTTATCTCTCCCAGCGACCATCAAGCAATGCACGGTATCTCATTCGTTTGGGCATAAAATAATCTATATATGGGCGAAGTTTAATCAAAATCTGCTGAGCAGTTTTTGAGAAATTCGCAAAAGAAAATTGAAAAATTATGAAGATGGCAGTTGGTGCATATCGATACGAAAAGGCACGTTGATCGATGTATTTCATCGAATTGGCTGCCCTCTCTAGAATCGTCGTTATCTCTCCCAGCGACCATCAAGCAATGCACGGTATCTCATTCGTTTGGGCATAAAATAATCTATATATGGGCGAAGTTTAATCAAAATCTGCTGAGCAGTTTTTGAGAAATTCGCAAAAGAAAATTGAAAAATTATGAAGATGGCAGTTGGTGCATATCGATACGAAAAGGCACGTTGATCGATGTATTTCATCGAATTGGCTGCCCTCTCTAGAATCGTCGTTATCTCTCCCAGCGACCATCAAGCAATGCACGGTATCTCATTCGTTTGGGCATAAAATAATCTATATATGGGCGAAGTTTAATCAAAATCTGCTGAGCAGTTTTTGAGAAATTCGCAAAAGAAAATTGAAAAATTATGAAGATGGCAGTTGGTGCATATCGATACGAAAAGGCACGTTGATCGATGTATTTCATCGAATTGGCTGCCCTCTCTAGAATCGTCGTTATCTCTCCCAGCGACCATCAAGCAATGCACGGTATCTCATTCGATTGGGCATAAAATAATCTATATATGGGCGAAGTTTAATCAAAATCTGCTGAGCAGTTTTTGAGAAATTCGCAAAAGAAAATTGAAAAATTATGAAGATGGCAGTTGGTGCATATCGATACGAAAAGGCACGTTGATCGATGTATTTCATCGAATGGGCTGCCCTCTCTAGAATCGTCGTTATCTCTCCCAGCGACCATCAAGCAATGCACGGTATCTCATTCGTTTGGGCATAAAATAATCTATATATGGGCGAAGTTTAATCAAAATCTGCTGAGCAGTTTTTGAGAAATTCGCAAAAGAAAATTGAAAAATTATGAAGATGGCAGTTGGTGCATATCGATACGAAAAGGCACGTTGATCGATGTATTTCATCGAATTGGCTGCCCTCTCTAGAATCGTCGTTATCTCTCCCAGCGACCATCAAGCAATGCACGGTATCTCATTCGATTGGGCATAAAATAATCTATATATGGGCGAAGTTTAATCAAAATCTGCTGAGCAGTTTTTGAGAAATTCGCAAAAGAAAATTGAAAAATTATGAAGATGGCAGTTGGTGCATATCGATACGAAAAGGCACGTTGATCGATGTATTTCATCGAATTGGCTGCCCTCTCTAGAATCGTCGTTATCTCTCCCAGCGACCATCAAGCAATGCACGGTATCTCATTCGTTTGGGCATAAAATAATCTATATATGGGCGAAGTTTAATCAAAATCTGCTGAGCAGTTTTTGAGAAATTCGCAAAAGAAAATTGAAAAATTATGAAGATGGCAGTTGGTGCATATCGATACGAAAAGGCACGTTGATCGATGTATTTCATCGAATTGGCTGCCCTCTCTAGAATCGTCGTTATCTCTCCCAGCGACCATCAAGCAATGCACGGTATCTCATTCGTTTGGGCATAAAATAATCTATATATGGGCGAAGTTTAATCAAAATCTGCTGAGCAGTTTTTGAGAAATTCGCAAAAGAAAATTGAAAAATTATGAAGATGGCAGTTGGTGCATATCGATACGAAAAGGCACGTTGATCGATGTATTTCATCGAATTGGCTGCCCTCTCTAGAATCGTCGTTATCTCTCCCAGCGACCATCAAGCAATGCACGGTATCTCATTCGATTGGGCATAAAATAATCTATATATGGGCGAAGTTTAATCAAAATCTGCTGAGCAGTTTTTGAGAAATTCGCAAAAGAAAATTGAAAAATTATGAAGATGGCAGTTGGTGCATATCGATACGAAAAGGCACGTTGATCGATGTATTTCATCGAATTGGCTGCCCTCTCTAGAATCGTCGTTATCTCTCCCAGCGACCATCAAGCAATGCACGGTATCTCATTCGTTTGGGCATAAAATAATCTATATATGGGCGAAGTTTAATCAAAATCTGCTGAGCAGTTTTTGAGAAATTCGCAAAAGAAAATTGAAAAATTATGAAGATGGCAGTTGGTGCATATCGATACGAAAAGGCACGTTGATCGATGTATTTCATCGAATTGGCTGCCCTCTCTAGAATCGTCGTTATCTCTCCCAGCGACCATCAAGCAATGCACGGTATCTCATTCGTTTGGGCATAAAATAATCTATATATGGGCGAAGTTTAATCAAAATCTGCTGAGCAGTTTTTGAGAAATTCGCAAAAGAAAATTGAAAAATTATGAAGATGGCAGTTGGTGCATATCGATACGAAAAGGCACGTTGATCGATGTATTTCATCGAATTGGCTGCCCTCTCTAGAATCGTCGTTATCTCTCCCAGCGACCATCAAGCAATGCACGGTATCTCATTCGATTTGGGCATAAAATAATCTATATATGGGCGAAGTTTAATCAAAATCTGCTGAGCAGTTTTTGAGAAATTCGCAAAAGAAAATTGAAAAATTATGAAGATGGCAGTTGGTGCATATCGATACGAAAAGGCACGTTGATCGATGTATTTCATCGAATTGGCTGCCCTCTCTAGAATCGTCGTTATCTCTCCCAGCGACCATCAAGCAATGCACGGTATCTCATTCGATTGGGCATAAAATAATCTATATATGGGCGAAGTTTAATCAAAATCTGCTGAGCAGTTTTTGAGAAATTCGCAAAAGAAAATTGAAAAATTATGAAGATGGCAGTTGGTGCATATCGATACGAAAAGGCACGTTGATCGATGTATTTCATCGAATGGGCTGCCCTCTCTAGAATCGTCGTTATCTCTCCCAGCGACCATCAAGCAATGCACGGTATCTCATTCGTTTGGGCATAAAATAATCTATATATGGGCGAAGTTTAATCAAAATCTGCTGAGCAGTTTTTGAGAAATTCGCAAAAGAAAATTGAAAAATTATGAAGATGGCAGTTGGTGCATATCGATACGAAAAGGCACGTTGATCGATGTATTTCATCGAATTGGCTGCCCTCTCTAGAATCGTCGTTATCTCTCCCAGCGACCATCAAGCAATGCACGGTATCTCATTCGATTGGGCATAAAATAATCTATATATGGGCGAAGTTTAATCAAAATCTGCTGAGCAGTTTTTGAGAAATTCGCAAAAGAAAATTGAAAAATTATGAAGATGGCAGTTGGTGCATATCGATACGAAAAGGCACGTTGATCGATGTATTTCATCGAATGGGCTGCCCTCTCTAGAATCGTCGTTATCTCTCCCAGCGACCATCAAGCAATGCACGGTATCTCATTCGTTTGGGCATAAAATAATCTATATATGGGCGAAGTTTAATCGAAATCTGCTGAGCAGTTTTTGAGAAATTCGCAAAAGAAAATTGAAAAATTATGAAGATGGCAGTTGGTGCATATCGATACGAAAAGGCACGTTGATCGATGTATTTCATCGAATTGGCTGCCCTCTCTAGAATCGTCGTTATCTCTCCCAGCGACCATCAAGCAATGCACGGTATCTCATTCGATTGGGCATAAAATAATCTATATATGGGCGAAGTTTAATCAAAATCTGCTGAGCAGTTTTTGAGAAATTCGCAAAAGAAAATTGAAAAATTATGAAGATGGCAGTTGGTGCATATCGATACGAAAAGGCACGTTGATCGATGTATTTCATCGAATTGGCTGCCCTCTCTAGAATCGTCGTTATCTCTCCCAGCGACCATCAAGCAATGCACGGTATCTCATTCGTTTGGGCATAAAATAATCTATATATGGGCGAAGTTTAATCAAAATCTGCTGAGCAGTTTTTGAGAAATTCGCAAAAGAAAATTGAAAAATTATGAAGATGGCAGTTGGTGCATATCGATACGAAAAGGCACGTTGATCGATGTATTTCATCGAATTGGCTGCCCTCTCTAGAATCGTCGTTATCTCTCCCAGCGACCATCAAGCAATGCACGGTATCTCATTCGTTTGGGCATAAAATAATCTATATATGGGCGAAGTTTAATCAAAATCTGCTGAGCAGTTTTTGAGAAATTCGCAAAAGAAAATTGAAAAATTATGAAGATGGCAGTTGGTGCATATCGATACGAAAAGGCACGTTGATCGATGTATTTCATCGAATGGGCTGCCCTCTCTAGAATCGTCGTTATCTCTCCCAGCGACCATCAAGCAATGCACGGTATCTCATTCGTTTGGGCATAAAATAATCTATATATGGGCGAAGTTTAATCAAAATCTGCTGAGCAGTTTTTGAGAAATTCGCAAAAGAAAATTGAAAAATTATGAAGATGGCAGTTGGTGCATATCGATACGAAAAGGCACGTTGATCGATGTATTTCATCGAATTGGCTGCCCTCTCTAGAATCGTCGTTATCTCTCCCAGCGACCATCAAGCAATGCACGGTATCTCATTCGATTGGGCATAAAATAATCTATATATGGGCGAAGTTTAATCAAAATCTGCTGAGCAGTTTTTGAGAAATTCGCAAAAGAAAATTGAAAAATTATGAAGATGGCAGTTGGTGCATATCGATACGAAAAGGCACGTTGATCGATGTATTTCATCGAATTGGCTGCCCTCTCTAGAATCGTCGTTATCTCTCCCAGCGACCATCAAGCAATGCACGGTATCTCATTCGTTTGGGCATAAAATAATCTATATATGGGCGAAGTTTAATCAAAATCTGCTGAGCAGTTTTTGAGAAATTCGCAAAAGAAAATTGAAAAATTATGAAGATGGCAGTTGGTGCATATCGATACGAAAAGGCACGTTGATCGATGTATTTCATCGAATGGGCTGCCCTCTCTAGAATCGTCGTTATCTCTCCCAGCGACCATCAAGCAATGCACGGTATCTCATTCGTTTGGGCATAAAATAATCTATATATGGGCGAAGTTTAATCAAAATCTGCTGAGCAGTTTTTGAGAAATTCGCAAAAGAAAATTGAAAAATTATGAAGATGGCAGTTGGTGCATATCGATACGAAA
This sequence comes from Drosophila equinoxialis, assembly GCA_018150345.1. Lineage (NCBI taxonomy): Eukaryota > Metazoa > Arthropoda > Insecta > Diptera > Drosophilidae > Drosophila > Drosophila equinoxialis. The sequence continues at coordinate 23,739 of JAECWI010000147.1, forward strand.
AGGCACGTTGATCGATGTATTTCATCGAATTGGCTGCCCTCTCTAGAATCGTCGTTATCTCTCCCAGCGACCATCAAGCAATGCACGGTATCTCATTCGTTTGGGCATAAAATAATCTATATATGGGCGAAGTTTAATCAAAATCTGCTGAGCAGTTTTTGAGAAATTCGCAAAAGAAAATTGAAAAATTATGAAGATGGCAGTTGGTGCATATCGATACGAAAAGGCACGTTGATCGATGTATTTCATCGAATTGGCTGCCCTCTCTAGAATCGTCGTTATCTCTCCCAGCGACCATCAAGCAATGCACGGTATCTCATTCGTTTGGGCATAAAATAATCTATATATGGGCGAAGTTTAATCAAAATCTGCTGAGCAGTTTTTGAGAAATTCGCAAAAGAAAATTGAAAAATTATGAAGATGGCAGTTGGTGCATATCGATACGAAAAGGCACGTTGATCGATGTATTTCATCGAATTGGCTGCCCTCTCTAGAATCGTCGTTATCTCTCCCAGCGACCATCAAGCAATGCACGGTATCTCATTCGTTTGGGCATAAAATAATCTATATATGGGCGAAGTTTAATCAAAATCTGCTGAGCAGTTTTTGAGAAATTCGCAAAAGAAAATTGAAAAATTATGAAGATGGCAGTTGGTGCATATCGATACGAAAAGGCACGTTGATCGATGTATTTCATCGAATTGGCTGCCCTCTCTAGAATCGTCGTTATCTCTCCCAGCGACCATCAAGCAATGCACGGTATCTCATTCGATTGGGCATAAAATAATCTATATATGGGCGAAGTTTAATCAAAATCTGCTGAGCAGTTTTTGAGAAATTCGCAAAAAGAAAATTGAAAAATTATGAAGATGGCAGTTGGTGCATATCGATACGAAAAGGCACGTTGATCGATGTATTTCATCGAATTGGCTGCCCTCTCTAGAATCGTCGTTATCTCTCCCAGCGACCATCAAGCAATGCACGGTATCTCATTCGATTGGGCATAAAATAATCTATATATGGGCGAAGTTTAATCAAAATCTGCTGAGCAGTTTTTGAGAAATTCGCAAAAAGAAAATTGAAAAATTATGAAGATGGCAGTTGGTGCATATCGATACGAAAAGGCACGTTGATCGATGTATTTCATCGAATTGGCTGCCCTCTCTAGAATCGTCGTTATCTCTCCCAGCGACCATCAAGCAATGCACGGTATCTCATTCGTTTGGGCATAAAATAATCTATATATGGGCGAAGTTTAATCAAAATCTGCTGAGCAGTTTTTGAGAAATTCGCAAAAGAAAATTGAAAAATTATGAAGATGGCAGTTGGTGCATATCGATACGAAAAGGCACGTTGATCGATGTATTTCATCGAATTGGCTGCCCTCTCTAGAATCGTCGTTATCTCTCCCAGCGACCATCAAGCAATGCACGGTATCTCATTCGATTGGGCATAAAATAATCTATATATGGGCGAAGTTTAATCAAAATCTGCTGAGCAGTTTTTGAGAAATTCGCAAAAGAAAATTGAAAAATTATGAAGATGGCAGTTGGTGCATATCGATACGAAAAGGCACGTTGATCGATGTATTTCATCGAATTGGCTGCCCTCTCTAGAATCGTCGTTATCTCTCCCAGCGACCATCAAGCAATGCACGGTATCTCATTCGATTGGGCATAAAATAATCTATATATGGGCGAAGTTTAATCAAAATCTGCTGAGCAGTTTTTGAGAAATTCGCAAAAGAAAATTGAAAAATTATGAAGATGGCAGTTGGTGCATATCGATACGAAAAGGCACGTTGATCGATGTATTTCATCGAATTGGCTGCCCTCTCTAGAATCGTCGTTATCTCTCCCAGCGACCATCAAGCAATGCACGGTATCTCATTCGATTGGGCATAAAATAATGACATCTACCGGTCAAAATCTTTAGGGTTTTGGGTTTCCTTTGGGGGAAAAATTTTTACCCCCTTTCTCGGTGGGGGAAATTTTCTCTGGAAGTTTTTTTAGATAGGTTAGTTAAAATCTCCCACTTAAAAAAAAAATCAGCATAGCTTATTATTTTCAACTTTATGTCTACATTAACCTCTGCGGTTTTGAATTTGTGCAAAGAAAAAATTGTTATTATGTTTTTTATCGCATTCGAAGCATCCTCTCTAAGAGCAATTTTTTGCCATATGGTCCGGCTTGAAGCAATTGACACACAATTTTTGTCTCTGCACCCAATTAAGACGCTCTGCTGCGGATTTCATCTTAAACTTTTCACATTCGAAGAGTTTGTGCTTTGACATCTCGCAGAAAGCACACAAGGAACTGTTTGACCCAGATGCTGCTGCGCATGTCTTCCTTGGGTTTAGTTTTTCAATGCTGCGATTTTCGTTTCTTGGTTTCCCAATCGCCTCTAATGTTAGAAAGCGCTGTTCCAAGAATGATAGGAAATCCTTTACTTCCTGTAGCTACCTTGTGTTGGAAAAAGATTGCTCATATAGTGCGTGGTTGAATCTATCCAATTTCCGTGTCATATGAAACATTATGACAGCATCTGACGATTCCATATTGACGCCTACATTTTTTAAAGCTTGCAATGATTCAAAATGTTATCATGCAAATTCTTTATAGAAGCTGCGTCATTTCCCACATTTGAGAGATCAAACAGCTTTGCCAGTATGGCTGTTACTAGAACTCTTTTGTTATTAAATCGTTCCTGCAACACTGACCAAGCAGTGTTGTAATTGGCTTCTGTTAATTCCAGGTGCCGTATCAATCTCTCTGCCTCTCCAGATAGGTTTGATTTTAAGTACCACATTTTCTCTATTGTGGATACATTTGAGTCATGAACCACCTTTTTATAGATGTCATGAAATTGTTGCCATTTCAGATAGTTTCCATCAAATTTGGGAATGGGAATTTTGGGTAGTTGCAATGATTGTATCGATTGCAATAAAGGAGGTGATTGTATCACTACATTTTCTGCTGGTGCCACACAAAATTTCAGCATTGTATTTTCTGCGGCCACAAACGTAGATATATTATATCCGGCTTCGGCTGGATTTGCCTCTAGCCGATGAATCTCATAATGGATTTCTTTAATTTGCCTCCATAATTTCTCAACTACCGATTTGTAATTCATTTTTTCTTCAGGCACAATTTGACTTAATGTCCTGGACAATGAATCCAGCAGCGCACTTTGTTTGCGAACCAGTGGTTTGATCCCGACTCGCTCTTCCTCTCGTTGGCAAGCTTGTCTCTCTAATTTTATCTTTGCCAAATGGTCCCTCCAATCTTGCACTATATTAGTTACAACCGCCTTCATTTTGCTGAAATAGTCCGTTACAAAGTAGTCATCTTCTGTTGGCACGTTGTTTAATTTGTCCATTAACTCCTGATGACTTTTTTCGAAGTTCTCCCACATGTGTTCCAGGAGCTCAAGTTTCTCCTCGAAATAATATGGCTTCATTTTCCTGGCGAAAGAATCCTTTTTGGTATTCCGAATGAAAGCCTGAATTGCTTCTCCTCGTTCTGTTGCTTATAAAAATCCTGCATGTTTTCATATTCTTATGTAATTGCTTATTTGTACTAGTACTTGACCCGATGGGAGTTTATTTATTTTCTCAAAGACATGGAACCCTCCGACTCGTTCCTAAAATTGGTCAAGTGTAGCACAAATGTGATGATTTTAGTCGGGACCCCAGATTGATGTGAAATGTTCATTAATTTGTGCCCTCTTTTAGGATTGTTCTGTGTCCAAAGCGTGCAAAGAAAGTAGTCGCCTAGTTGACCAGTTTCCTTGTTGTTGAGAGATTGGGCGCCTGAGTTAACCAAACCAATTCTCACTTGATGACGGTTTCTCCAAGTCTGTTACTTTTTCAACTTGGAGCCGCCAATGTCGGGGTCACCAAAATGTTCAATGAAAGACGTTAGTATTTCTTGAATTTATTAATGGTTTATTTATTTATAATCAAATAGGCACTAGCACATAAACCAGTGACTAATAGTTGTCGCAACCAACACATAAATTGGGTGGACTTCGGTGCGAGATTACAAAGGTAGAGATGGGGGGACAAAGACACAGCGATACACACCCGATGTAGCTACAATTGGTTTCTAATCTTACTAATAATGCATTTCTTTTATAGTAGAAATGGTGAGCTTACCAGTGCATTGTTCGTCATAGTGTTAGGTCAGCAAAATACGTCTTTATTGGTAATAGCTAACCATAGCAACTTAATTAACTAGGTTTTTATTGTTGTCTGCTGACCGTATCAGATCTACCTATGACTGATGAGTAGAGCTGTTGAAACATCGATGTTTGGCCACATCGATGTTTCGATGTTTTTCAGGAAAAAAACATCGATGTATCGATACTACATCGAAGTAATATAAATCTTTGTTAAAAACAGCATTCTTTATCCAAACTTAAAACTATGTTTGACCTGCCCAGTTGCAGATGGTACAAGACTCCAATGCTCATTAGCTGGGAAGAATTTTTTTTTTTTTTTTTAACAAATAATATAAGAAATATTAATAAACATATACAAATCTAATTTCAACGATGACGTCTCCTCCAACAAAGTATAAAGCAGAAATTTAATCTTTTTCAAACGTAATACATACAGGTTTTTATACCCTTGCAGAGGGTATTATAAAATTGGTCAGATGTTTGTAACGCACAGAAGGGTCGTTTCCGACCCCATAAAGTATATATATTCTTGATCAGCATGAGAAACTGAGTCGATATAGCCATGTCCGTCTGTCCGTCGTCGTCCGTCCGTCCGTCGTCCGTCCGTCCGTCTGTGCAAATCAACTTCACGCCGGCATCTTAAGAGCTATCGGAATGAAATTTCATATTTGAGCTACTTTTAGCCGGGAGATGAAAAAGTATGAAATTTGTCAGGATCGGGCCACTATATCATATAGTTCTAGAACAAACATTTTTGCAAAATTGGAGTATCCCCATGAAATTTACTAATATGATAGTATTTGACATAAATTGACAGATTCCAAAATTTGAATCTGATCGGATAAATAGAACAGAAGTTACAGTCAACACAAATCGGTTCAAATGATGACCTAGTAGACAGCAAGCAGCGCTGCCGGCAGCAAACAGCGCTGCTTGCTGCTCAAACAAAGCACATGCATTCACACACACAGACGCGCGCTACAAGAACTGTATGTGTATGCGTGTTGTGCTTTGCTTAGGGAATGATGCAAGAAGAAAGAAAATTTATTATAAAAAGAGAAATAATTTGAATGTTTTCTTTGTGTATTGATGAATTCAGTTGCAGGGAAAGAAAATTCAAAATGTAAAAAAATTATTGCCAAAGACTGCAAGGGTATATAAACTTTGGCATAGCCGAAGTTAGCTTCTTTGATATTTTTTTATTATTATAGATGTAGTAGTACAACGCTCAGTACAACCTGTTACAACCTCTACCCACTCCGACCTAAGTGCATAGGCGTATTACATATATAAACATAAAATTAAACTAAAGAAATAGAAAATATTAAATGTAATAAGATAATAGGTTACATATAAAAAGAAAACAGGATAGGTTTAAATAAAGATGATTACAACTAATTGCGAGCGAGGAAGGACAAGATCGCAGTTTTATAACCGGAAGCGATGTTTCGGAACCGATAACGTGCCAACGTCTGTTGTAGTCACTACATAGTATACGAAAAGGTTCATGCAGAGAAAAGTTAGTTGTGCAAGTGGGAAGTATAAGCGGTGTGAGTACTATAAAATATAATACTATAAAACATAATTCAATCTTTTTCAAACTTAAAAATATAAAACAATGCTATTCAGAGATTCACTTGTGACAATGTATAAAAAGAAGCATGTCTACATTAAACTTAAGCGAACTTCTCTTCTCGCTTACTATGATTCCAGCCTTACTGAACAATCGTACGGTTTCAGTCGAAATGCTTTATTTGATGAGATCTTTTCTTAGTGATGGAAAAGCTAGCTAAGAAAAACATCGAACATCGGAGAGAAAAAATCGATGTTTTTTACGAAAGGAGATGTATCGATACTACATCGATGTTTCGCACAGCTCTACTGATGAGCCATCGATATCTATAATCGGGTTATATACTTATATTGGCATACATTTCCGTTTATTCTATATTATAATTGTCTTAATGTTATCTTATTTTATATAATCTAAACACCAACACATATAACGCTTATCTTCCTTGTTTTGAAAGTGAGGATGAGCAAAAGTATAGGTGCGGTACTAATATAGAGGGAGAATTGAACTAATTGATAGTTCATTCTCAGAAATCGGGCCTCGCCAAATATCTGCAGTTCCAAATGATTAAGCAGTCAATTCATTGATCTCCGCTGAAACATTTGTTCTATTGTAATTAAAAGAAATGGATGAATCAATAAACTACAATGCTAACGCCGACATCACAAGCCTATTATGCTTTACTGGTCGTAAGATCGAAACAATCAAATTTACGAATTCCAAGAAAAAACACAGCCCATAATATACGTCTGTTACTATATTGTAGAGTTTGTATATGTTTCTAAGTGTGTATATTCACCGATTCATGCCTAAGCGCCTCATCACTGGTCACAACTCGGATTCTCCAAATATCTGCATTCCTAATGAATAAGTCAATCAAACCGCTATCCGTGAATACAAAAAGAAATCAAGTCACAAGTCTAACAAGCCTCTTAGTTGGGCACCAAAATTATGTAATATACACAATCCGGAATGAATCCAGATCATGTTCATCCCCTCTTAGTCAAAGAATGTTATTTGATCCAAGAGGAGGTCAGGTTCGGCCTATATAAGTAGTATCTCTCGCAGTCCCGATTTATCAGATGTTATGATGGGCATAAGCACCACAAATCAGGCCAAAGCCAATATATACGGACCTAGTGTAACGAGAAGTTTGGTCCGTGTGGGACTTCTGGCTGTCGGCTAGCAAACAGTCTTTGGGGGGGGTTGTTTGGACTAGCATTACTCAACACACCGGTACTTCAGAAAATAAAACAAAGTCCCTAGAGCACGAATATTACACAATTACTTAATTAAAGTAATTAACTAGAAGGATAGAGAAAATATTATACATATTTGTATCACAAGAATAGGGAAGCTATGAGGATGGTATTATAGTGAAACAGGCGAAGGCAAGGTTTGACTTGAAGTGATTTATTGGGGCTGCAAGTCCGGTATTTATAGGGGAGCATTTACATTGGTCTTATGGCTAGTGTCCTTAACGGTACTTAAAGCTAAACATTATGCTTAAGTTCTAATTACTTATAATCTATCCCTAAAAGTAGGCCTCCCCTGTCCCCTACTTTTTTAAAAAAAAAAAATATTTATATTTTTCTTATATCCTATTTATATTATTTTTATTCTATCTAAATGTACTGTTTGCTTTTTGTTTTTATCATCAGTTATTACAATATTATTGTTAGGCCCTATGCTCTGTATTTTAAATTTGCCTGTGTATTTGTTTTGTAATTTATGTCCTGTCTCATTTTTTAAAAGTATTTCTTGTCCTTCAGTTAGTGATATTTTGTTTGTCTTTGTATCATATGTTTCTTTTTGTAATGCTTTAAATTTTTGGATAAGCAGTTTTGCTCTATTTTGTGCTATTTGTAGTAAAGTTTTTGAGTCATCAATGTTGTAAATGGGTTCTACAGTTTCAAATGAGAATGGGGCAGTTTAAGGATGTTTCGCAAAGACTAGTTCAAAAGGTGCATAACCATGTACTGTGGATGGAGTGGTATTAAAGCAATATGTGAAGAATGCTAGATATTCATCCCAATCGTCTTTTTTTAATAGATATACATATGTGACCTTATGTACTCATTGAAAGTTCTATGGCTCCTTTCTACTGTTCCAAGAGTTTGATGATGGTGCGCCGTGGAGTTAATTTTAGTTATGTTAAAATTTTTGCAAAGTTCTGTTAGTATTGAATTCATATATTCTGTTCCCATGTCTGTTAGAATTGTTTTTACTGAGCCATAAATTAAAATGAATTTTTCAAAATTTGCCTTTGCAGCCGCTTTTGCACTTTTGTTTGGTATTGGTATTGATATGAGATATTTGGACAGATCGCAGATAATAGTAACTGCGTATTCATTACCGTTTATTTGTTTTTGGTAATGGTCCAATTGTATCTATTATTACTGTGTCAAAAGTGGTTGCAGGGGTTGGTGTTACGACCAATGGGGAGTGGTTGTGTCTGGTTACTTTGGCTAGTTTGCACTTTTCGCAATTTTTGATGTATGTTGCAACATCTCGAGACATATTTTTTCCAAAAAAATCTCTTTTTATTTTTCCTAGCGTTCTGTTTACCCCGCAGTGACCTCCCTCTATTGGGTCATTATGATATTTATTTAGTGTATTTCTTATTTCTTCTTTATTTGTTATTACTTTTACTTGAGGTAGAACTGCTATTTCTAAATTTTTTAATGAATCTTTTCCTTTTTGTTTTAGTTCATTAAGTGTAAGTGACCTAAATAGTTTTTCTGACATGTTTATCTTCAGTTTATAGATTCTTTGAGCACCGGCTTCTTTTTTCACGCTTGGGGGGAATCGGATCTAGATCTATTCTTCCATTAATGATCAAATCGCCTATGTTGAAGGAGAGTAATTATACCCTTGCAAAAAGGGTATATTAATTTTGGTCAGAAGTGTGCAACGCATAGAACGAAGCATCTCAGACCATATAAAGTATATATATTCTTGATCAGCACGACGAGACGAGTTCAAATAGCCATGTCCGTCCGTCCGTCCGTCCGTCCGTCTGGATCAACGCGAACTCCTCCGAGACCGTAAGAGCTACAGAGCTGAATTTTGCACGTAGGCTTGTATATACTGCAGGCGTTGTATATCTCGGATTCAGCCGGATCGGACCACTATATCATATAGCTCCCATACAAACTTCAAAGTCACGAACAGTGACTTTCTCAATACCTTCATTAATTTTATAGCTATTGTCATAAAAGTTGGTATTTGTCAGTTTTGTGTTCTTTTTTATAATTGTGCCAAATTTGATCAAGATCGGGTGACTATATCATATAGCTCCCATACAAACGGCAAAGTCACGAACAGTGACTTTCTCAATAACTTCATTAATTTTATAGCTATTGTCGTGAAATGTAATATAAGTTAGCTATAAACGACTGTGCCAAATTTGGTCAAGATCGGGTGACTAGTCTCACCAGCACCTCCCATAGGAACGATCGGTCGAAAACAGTGACTTTTGTCAAAAAAGTTCGTTATATCCTATGCTAAGATTGAAGGCCGTTCTTTCGCAAACATTAGACTTTTTGGAAGGAAGGAATTACCATAACAGTTGCAATGGTATAGAAACTTCGACGCGGTCGAAGTTAGCCCCGGCCCTCTGGTTTTTTATTCAAGACGGAAATTAGGAACATAAGTTTAGACTGTTCGGTAGTTAATCTGTTTCTTTTTTCGGTTGCTGTATTTCCCGCTTTTGAGAACAGCCGCGCAGCTGGTACAGACGTGCCTAGCAGACAATAGTAGCGTTGGGGCTTACCGAGCGCATTATTATTATTATTATTATTATTATTATTATTATTATTATTATTATTATTATTATTATTATTATTATTATTATTATTATTATTATTATTATTATTATTATTATTATTATTATTATTATTATTATTATTATTATTATTATTATTATTATTATTATTATTATTATTATTATTATTATTATTATTATTATTATTATTATTATTATTATTATTATTATTATTATTATTATTATTATTATTATTATTATTATTATTATTATTATTATTATTATTATTATTATTATTATTATTATTATTATTATTATCAACTACGGCAAAAGCCCCGGCTACGAATTTGTGGCATTCGTAAACAAACAGGTCCAGTCGCTTAGTTTCTCGCTTTCTTACAGGAATAATTTTCTGTATATGGCGCTTTGTGTAATTTCTTTTGTGCGTATGCAGCGCTAGATTAATGGAGTAAATCGGTAGTTCAATTTTTATTTCTTTTAGTACATTGGCGCACCGACGTATGGTGGATAGGACTTTTTACTTCCTTTTGGCCTTGCTTGCGTTTACATAATTTTTTGTTTAGCAGTACGATTCAAGTTGTGCATATGTATAAGTTTTGCGGTTTTTTCGTACAATCTGTCTTTTATCGATGGAAGTCCTGCCTCTGCTAAAATAATTTTTATGTTGTAGTACGATCGAGTTTAGTTTATCAAAAGCTGGGGAACCTTGTGGGATGCCGTTAAATAACAGATGTGGTTTTGATAGAGTGTTGTTTACTCGCCATAAAGGCCTTTACTACACTAAAGACCTTAGGTCCAACCCTCCAGAGCATTAGTTGGTGTAGAATCGTTGTACCCCTACGCGATCAAATGTTTTTTCGAAATCAGTCGCTAGAATCGTGACGTGATTACGCGAGGAAAGAGCATCTGATGACTGCGGGCTAAAATTTTTCGAATAATTTGCTCATACATACATGGTAAAAAATATATTTGTCTAAAGCTATTTATGTCATGGTTGGGCTTATGTGGTTTGAGGATGGGAACAACCACCGCTGTGGTCCACGCATGTGGGTATTTTCCTTGATTTAAAATTTGGTTGTAGAGTCCAACTAGCTTGTGTTTTGTATCAGTAGTCAGGTTTTTTAGCATAGGGTAGGATATACAATCAAAACCTGGTGTTTTGCCTTTTCTCTGTGTTAGTGCTGCTTGAAATTCGAAAAAGTTATATCGGCTTCAAGATGTTTTGCGGCTTTATTGGAAATATACTCCGACGAAAAGTTTTGATCTTTTGAGTAGTTGGACCTTTTTCTCCTAATGCCTCAGCGATGTCCTTTGAGGCTGTTAGTAGAGTTTGATTGACTTTTAAGCATTTGAGTGGCGTTTTGGGTACTCCGGTTAAAGTTTTAATATCGGTCTAAATTCTTTTTGGAGACGCTGCTGGCGTTATATGAGATGTAAAATCGGAGAGTGTTGCTCTATTTGATTGTTTAGCTTCTCTTTTAAATAGAGCTTTTGCTTTTTTGTAGGCAACAAGGTTGTGTAGACTCATGTTGCGTCTAAATATTATCCATTGGGATTGTTTATTCTTGCGGAGTTTGTTTAGTGCCATACTCCACCAAGTTACGTTCTTTTTCTGTGGCATTCCTTTGGTTTGTGGTATGGCTATATTTGCTGCTGCGTGAATCGCTTTGGTTAATTTGGAAACACCTTGGTGAATGTTGCAATATCTGAAGTCTTTTATATTAGTTAATAGCTCTTTTTGAAATTTCGTCCAGTTAGCAATGTCTGTTTTATATTTAGGAATATGTGTGACTTTCTCGGTTTTAAATTGTGTAATTATGGTAGTGGTTATCGGGAAGTGATCGCTTCCATGTAAGTAATTGTCGATTTTCCAGTGGCATCTGTGGACGATTGACGATGAGACTGTTGTAAGATCAACACAAGTAAAGGAGTTATGTGTTAAGAAGTGCGTAGCTGAGCCGTCGTTAAGCAGAACAAGGTCAGCACTTTTGATGAGCTTTTCGATCCTTTTTTCCCGTGAATTGGTTGTTGAGGATCCCCATAGTGCACTACGTGAATTAAAGTCCCCGCATTGCAATATAGAAGTATTACAATTGAATATTGGGAGAAGTAGGTCATTTAATTATCGTAATTTTTCTGTTTAAATTTAGTTGAAGTGCATCTCCTGAAACGTTAGATGCCAGTGGCATATGTTTATGTGGAATGTGAAGTTTGATTAAGAAGCCAACTCCTTGTTTGTTTGTTCTTATAGAGTGAGGATTTTTAAAATAGCCATTGTATGTCTTAGGAACTATAATATTGCTTGTATTGTGTGGAATGTGGGACTCTTGAATACATATAATATCTGGGTCCGTGTCTTTGATAATTAAAATGAGTTGTTGATAACACTGATAGTTTTTTTTCAAAAAAAAAGACATGGCAAAATTCGATGGTTTTACCCTATTTCGGGTCCTGCGAATCGAACTGCATCATTAGTTTTTTAAGTTATCACGATGGTTTCATACAAAGTTTTTTGCGGAAGTTTTTCATCAAGGTTGCCATTTTTCGAAAAGGGTATTTTTTTCCATTTGCTTCTACCTTCTAAAATATTCAGTTTTTTTTTACAAACTTTGTTCTGCAAAGTTTCTTAGAATTGAAAGAGCCACAAATGTTGGGAAGACATCTAGCCTCTAAATCAGTCCGTTCCCGAGCTTTAGGACAAAATGTAAAAAAATCAAATCTTGACCCATTTTTTTTATGTTTTCATTCTCGCATTTTGCTAAAATTGTAAATTTTCCATTCGAATCTTGATATTAATATGAGAATTTATTATGCTCAATGGCAGCAGAAGAGATACCAGATCTATCTAATTTACGATTTATAATATAACCATTTAATCAAATTGAATTTTTTTTAGATATGTTAACAAAATTAAAATAACTGTATTTATTTAGTTTTTTGAAAAATATTTATGACCGATGGTCAGTAGGTAAGCCCCTTTTTTTTAACTTTGAATTTGATTTTCTCGGCTCCCAAGAAATTTAATGAACACATTTTTTCAGTTATTTGTTGGTTATTGTATTAAGATGATGACCCGTAATTATTGTCATGTCAGCTTTCGACGTATTTTTTACAGGTGCGTTTGAAATAAAAGAATAAAAGTCACTGTTTTTGACTGATCGTTCCTATGGGAGCTATATGATATAGTCACCCGATCTTGATCAAATTTGGCACAGTCGTTTATAGGTGTAATAAACTCACTACTATGAAAATCACGACAATAGCTCAAAAAATAACGAAGTTATTGAGAAAAGTCACTGTTCATGACATTGTCGTTTATATACTTTATGTGGTCGGAGATGCTTCCTTATATGCGTTGCACGCTTCTGACCAAAATTAATATACCCTTTTGCAAGGGTATAAACAGCAGGCACTTTAGGGAAACTATACACATATGGTATGATAAGTACCTGTCAACTCATATAGACAACTTTTTGTATTTGTGAATTTTATGGTTGCACGGGAGATGAGCTCATCAATCGTATTAACATTGGCTATTTCATGCAGAGAAGTCGTTCTGTGATAACGTGGTAAATTTAGGATCATTTTTAAATTTTTATTTTGTGCGATTTTGAGCTTTTTCTGCCCCATACATAACCATTGGTAATATTACTGATTTGTATATTGTTAGTTTGTTTTTAGTCGATAAATGAGAATTGCGATTTATAAATGGATATAATATACGAACAGTATTGTTGATTTTATCAATTGTGTTACTTATACATATGTCCATTAATTAATAGTTTTTTGTCTAAATTTAATCATAGATATTTAACAGATTCTTCCCAAGGGATTTTGATGCCGTTAACTTCGAGATCTGCGGTTGGTAGGAAACATGGCTTTCGTTTTTTAGTAAAAAATAAAGATTTAGTTTTATTAGCATTTAGCTTAATTTCCCATCTATGAAAATAATCGTAGATGTTGTTAAGAGCGTTGCAAATCGTTGTGAATTTCTGAATATTGAGCTCCAGAAGAATAGAGGATCGTATCATCGGCAAAGATTAACCAAGTCATCATATCAGTCATGGGAAAATCAGAGGAGTAGATATTGTACAAGATAGGCCCGAAGACAGAGCCTTGAGGGACACCAGCGATAATGGATTTTTGGGTAGATTTGGTTTCATTTAGATATACGTAAAAATCTCTATCAGTCAGAAAACATCTTATGATGTGTATTAGGTAAGTGGGAGTGTTATAGGTGCTTAGTTTGTGTAGCAGCTTCAACGTCCAAGGTTACCAAACCAACGGATTGCTTTTCAGATCAGACGTACAAAAATTTTAAAAAAGCCACACAGGAGGCTAATCGGACGATACCTCATGGGAGAATTTGGAATTCTGGCTTTGGAATTGGAATGATCTTGGCAGTTTTCCAAGCAAGAGGAAAGTAACCGATTTTTAAGCAATTAGCGTATTCCATTACACTTGATAGTAAATTTTATAGACAAATGTTGGGTAAACAGTCTAGCCCTGTAGATTTTTTATTTAGAAGTGACTTAATAACAGTGAGTACATCACTAGATGCAAAAGGGGAATCACATGTGAAGTCCTGGGTTGTGATTTCAGAGAGTGAATTATGAACAAACTCTGTGGTAGTGTCATTAGAGTAAGGTTCGGTTATGCGATGTTTAGATTCAAATATCTCAGAGAGAATGTTTGCCTTTTCTGAATTGGTTATATACGTTTTTTCTTGGTGGCTGAAACAAGGAATATGTGGCTTCTTGTTTTTAATTTCTCTAGTGAGATTCCAAAACGGCTTTGAGTTATAGCGCAACTTTGACATTTTGTTACTCCAAATTAAATTACTGCTTTATCATTCTGTTTTAAATATTTGTTCTAGCTTTAGCTAGCTGCCTAGTTCTAATCCATTGCCTTTGAGCAGCATTTCTGGAAGCAATGATTTCTTTTATTCTGGCTGGGAATTTTCGGTTACGGATTTTGATTTCTTTTCTTGGGATGTTGTTGTCGATTGCTTGGACAATCTTATGTGTAATGTTATTGCTCATAGTGTCAATCATTTTACAATTTGAGTTTAAGGTTTTACAAAAATACAATTCGGTTGTGATTGTTTCAGTAAGAGTCCGTTTAAACTTTTTCCAGTTTGAATATTGTAGATATGTTTCGACAAACTCAGCGTTTGCGGCTGTAGCTAATTTGCAGATAATCGGCATATGATCAGAAGAGAGGTCATTATATACTATTGGATGAGAGAGTTTCCTGGATTGGTTCGTCAGAACAAGATCAAGAGTGGATGGTTTTCCTTTATAGCTTGTTGGTATATAAGTAGGATCATTGGGGTAGAGTATAGTAAATTTTCCTAATGTTGAAACGTCTTAAAGGATATTGCTGAATGAGTTTGCTCTAGAGCAATTCCAAACTTCATATCTGCAATTTAGGACACCACCTACAATATAATGTCTATTTATACGAGAAATTTTAAGTATATCAGGTTTAAACATATATTTCGCATGTTGAGGAACATTCTGTGTATTACATTGAGATTTAAGGCATTTAGCCGAAGGGCCAGGAAAATAGACTGCATATATTTTGAAAGATGTTCGGGCGTATATACTAATTTTGATTCCAATATTTTCAAATAGGTATGTATCGATGTTTTGGATCTGTGAGTGCTTGATCGATTTTTTAACCATTATTGCATTTTTGGGTCGATCATTTCTATTCACTACGTAATTTGGAATGAAGAATCTTCTACTTTTACGCCTTCCAAGCTAAGTTAAGCGAACTATTTGTACACATATTTTAACGCTAGCCGTGTCATAATATTAAATTTGTTTATTTTGGTTTTGCAACCTTCAAGCTTGCAGACTCCTTCAAGAGTGAAGAGGTCAGGATTTGTATTTTGGTAGATTGAATCCGTTAGTATTAGCCTGGGTGTAGCTGGGATATGTAGTTTGCGGTACTCTATAATTCGTGATTGGTTAGGCATTTGCTCTTGCCGTAGAGCGAGCGGCAGGATTATATGACTATAGACATTACTTGGATTGTTATACCCTTGCAAAAAGGGTATATTAATTTTGGTCAGAAGTGTGCAACGCATAGAAGGAAGCATCTCCGCCATATAAAGTATACATATTCTGGATCAGCACGACGAGACGAGTTCCAATAGCCATGTCCGTCCGTTATAAAATCCGTACGTTTAACACGGTGAGTGTAAGCATTAGACTATACAATGGGATGTGTAGTTCGATATATTATTGTTATTTAGCATAAACATATTTGACGTTAAATATGTTTGTGATTGAACTTGAGCCTCATTTTGATGGCAAAAATGTTGATTTCCTTCTCGATACAGAATCAATCTGTGAGATTAGAGCCTGTTCAATGCCATAGATGGCAAAAATTTGGACCCACTTAGAACTTTTTGCAGGCGAGACTTTGTCTGCTTGAAATACGCAGACAATCATGCTACCACTGACTGCCAGAAAAGAATCGAAAACCCCAAATTAGGGTGCTGGGGGTGCGAAGTAAACAAAACCAACCTTAAGAAAATTTAAGTCTCCAAGAATGCTTTGGCTAAAGCAGCACCTCGACCTACAACAAAATTTGCAGCAGTCAATCATTTTCAACTGATCTAATCAGCAATAAATTGGATATACTCTCTACAAATTAAAATTATAAGTTAAAGCAGCAGAAAAAGCAACGTCAACTAAAGCTATACCAACACCACCCAATAAATGGAGGCCAAAAATTGTTAAACGTAAATTAAAATTAAAAAATTTTCAGCAGCAACTGAATGTTTTAAACCTGCTGGTGTTCTTAAATATATTGAAAATGACAAGCAAAGGCAGCACAATCAGGAGCCTTTCAAATCGGCAGCAATCCAGAGATTCAGCAGCAAGAACAAATTCCCCCGCAGCAGACGAGCTTTGAGAGGTTATTAGAGACACCAAAACTTTTAAGCAACAATTTGAGCGTCTCTTACTGCAAATCAACAGCATTGTGTCCCATAAAGCCCATTACAGAATTAATCTTCAGTCTAAGAAACAAACATTTGGGTTAATTCTGAATAAAATTATCTCATAAAATTATCTGATAAAATTATCTCATATATTGCATGATTTACCCTTTATTATTATGTACTCTCTTTGTATATAAGGTCGGTGGTTGACACAAAATATCAATTACAATTCCACTACGTTTAAATATATATGCTTATATTTTTATGATTCACTGAATCAAATATTTTCCGAAGCGTAACACAATTGGATGCCAGCTAACGTTTATGTCTTGGCTAATTGATGTCTTCGCTAATAGTCATAATAATTGCACACAATCTCATAATACAACTTCTGAATTATCATCGATATGGAAGAACTTAGTACTTGCAATGCTTTAATCTGGAATGTCTGCAATATCTACAACTAGCACTCATAGCAAATTAAATTGACATCTGATGATTTGGTTTTTCGCAATTGCTCTCGCTTCTCAATACACAAATTGCCTTTAAGATGCACTGAGTAACTTAGCCAATAGGCCACCAAATTTGTATCTGAAATAAATCAAAACCAATTGTAATTGAACATACAAAATCAGCTGTTATCACAGCTAAGACCATTAAACTCACATATGCTGGCATTGTCATAGCTTTATACACTCATACTCATGTATATGATAAAATGAAAGTAAGGGATTAATTTAACGATTATTTTTATAATATTGCTTTTTTATGATTTTTTTCAATTTCTTATATATTTTATAGTATTTCTCTATGAAAACAGTAAAATTTTCCATTTATTAATATTCAAAACATTTCTGTTAGTAAATGTTATAATTTTTTTTATTCAAGACGGAAATTAGGAACATAAGTTTAGACTGTTCGGTAGTTAATCTGTTTCTTTTTTTCGGTTGCTGTATTTCCCGCTTTTGAGAACAGCCGCGCAGCTGGTACAGACGTGCCTAGCAGACAATAGTAGCGTTGGGGCTTACCGAGCGCATTTCATCCTAGCGCTCATGACGTTGCGTTTCAGTTTCAATACAGGACCGTTTAGAAAAAGCTCAGCTCGTCTTGGAGAGCATCTTGAAATTCTCTTGAAGCGGGGTCCAGCAAAGTTGATGCAGCCAACAAAAACGACTGTTCCATTAATCCAAACGCATTATCAAATTCAGCCTGTAAAGTCCAGTGGATTGTGTTACAGATCACCATCATTATTTCTTGGCGTCCACAATCGTGAACAATCGGTATGACCAGATTCAATGTAGCATATTTCTTTGAGTGGTCATTGCCTCTACTGGTTTAAGCAACGAAATTATTTCAACTATTTTTTTCTTTTAGTTCAGATCATTTCTGGAGATTCTGAAAAATTTAATACGGCTTGGAAATGTGGTGTATGGATAATTATCAGTGACAATAAATTCCATTATAATCTTCGTTAGTTTATCTGCAACCATCTCCTCTTCATATTCAGTATCTTCAATACGTGTGATCGGAGTCCAAAAATAATCAAATTAAATTATTTAAATGTTTATTATAAATAAAGGCTGAAATAATAATCTTGAGAGACACAAACCCTTTGGCGTGTTTAGCTTTAAATTTTCCACACTGTACTCAGCGTCGGTGCCATTGTTATTCACTTTCAATTCGCAATTTAAATATTGTGCTGTAAAGTTCACTACGCGCTGAAATTCACTCACCCAATCGATTATATTTAATCGCAAATTGAAACAAATTAATCGATTATTGTGTATCATATGATTAATTTTGCCATCACTACTCATGTATGCTCTGTACTGAGCCTTCGATGTTTGGATGCCGTGCATATCAATTCTAAGGAAGCTCAGGCTGGGGTACAACTCTCTGTCTCCAGAGTCCTGTCTACAGAAAAATTTATTTGATTTTGAAGACCTTGAGAGTATTATGAGTTACGGGAGGCCGCATGAAGAGACGGGAAGGGAAAAGGAGAGTCCAAGAAAAGCTGCAACGACTGATCTTGGCCATCAAGCGAAGTCCCGTTAGGCCCAGATCCGTTGCCTCGTGGACTGGGGAAAGTGGATGGAGAGGGAGACGTGGGAATAAGTGTTAGGAGGGTTAAGGGATGGGGTGGTGAAGAGAAACTGCATCGACTGATCTTGCTTGCCAGCGAAATCCCACTGGCAAAGATGCGTTGCCTCTTCACCTGGAGCGACTAAGGGTTACGGGATAAGGGTAAGTTAAAAGGAATAGGGTGGACGTAGGTAAATGACGCAAAGTGTGCCGATTAGCAGTAACATATACATGTAAAAAAAAAAACCCGCGGAGTTCATCGTTATAAAACATATTAGATTTATTAGTAGTTAATTTCCAGACAACAACTACTTACAAAATATCCTTGTGGCTCTTTCCTTGACTGCTATTTATTGTCACTCACTCTTGACTCACACTCTGATGGTTTTTTCTCTAATACTATGCCTAAAACTCTTCCTTGCTCTGCCTAATATCCTAACGGTGAAAACATACAATGCGTTTTGCACTTTGGCACGATCTTCATCCCTCTCTTTCGCCATCCAGTTCTTTGCTTTTCCTTTGGCGTCGAAGAGAGAGGAGTCGATCGTGAGCATTGTTTGTCAAAAAAAGAGAAACTACAGTTAATTTCATATAGGAATATTAAAATTTGGCTTCCATGGGCGTAACGAAAAATGATCAACAGAGGGGCTCTGCATGGTCGTAGCTTAACTTAAATATATATATCAGGAGGGGAACGGTAATAAGGTGTCAGACCCTGAAAAATATAGTGACTCGTCACACGGTGTCCTTACTTCGCGCCGACGAAATGGACCGTGACTCGCCCGCGTGGCTTCACTTGAATGCGAAACAAAGGACATCTGCCCACATCAGGAACCGATGATTTTTCCCAAATGATATATATGTACCTTCAAAATCTTGAAAAATAAGTAGTTCGATATTTAAATTCTCAATAAAAATCAACTTTATCACTTAAAATTAACGATTTAATACAATTATTAAAAAAGAAGCAACAACAAAGAAAAAAAACCCCATTTGCTGTATCAAAATCATAGCCTAATTTCATATTTTGGTCCAAAAAAATCCGAAACCGCTGCGGAATGATGGAAAAACAAATATTAATATTTAGTGCGGCATCCATTTGCCTTAGTTAACTCAAAAATTCTCTTAATTAAACCCATCGGGACCATCCAGGTTGAACGTCTTCTCATCAGAAAATATGACCTGTTAGGGTGAAAATTTAAAAATATACTGTAAGCCATAAGAGGATGATTCAAACGCACGTTTGTCCAATCGGTCGCAGTATGCTTTCGGCAATGTCAAGTCGGGCAACCTTGTGTCGACTTAGCAACATGGGGGATTTGGTCAGTTTAGACCTCTTAATGATTCCTGAGTTCTTAAGTACTCGCCAAACAGTCATCGCTGATGCAGATCCACCCACATGTGAGGCCAAAGCTCTACAAGAGGTTGAGCTGTTGCTGGCTTTATCGCGCTCACTTAGCAGCGGTTTTCGCCCAGTTCGTTTCCTTGATCCATATTCTTCGGGATTGTCCAAATATTTTTTTATTACACATCGATTTCTTTTCAAATTTCGTGCAATACTCGAAATAGACTCTCCTGACTCGAAAAGTGAAAATATACGGCCCTTTTCATAATCCAATAATTGTTTTCCAAGCGGCATTTCTTAAAAAATTATCTAAATTCACTTAATTACAATGTCTGTAAATCCAAATTTCTGCTCTGCACTTAATAAAGTCGAATTTGCTACTGTGGGCTATAATTTTGATACATAAAAATGCAAGCAAAAATGCGAGCACACAGAAAAAGTTAACGGTTCTTTCTTAGTTTTCTAAAAATATTGTGGCCACCTCCATACGGCAGAGATGGATCGGGTTGGCTGCTGTCTTGCGGTGAAATGGGTATGACGGATGTTACAGGGCTATGCTCAATTTCCTATACGGCGACCATCTCCTCGACAAACCGTGTTAAATCAGCTTCGTGATCGTCGTCGTCTTTTCCTGCTTGCGACATGCTGTGAAATATGAAGTATTTGAAACCTAACCTGTATTCTGAGTTTCTAACGAGGCCCTACGAGTGCGGTTTTCAAACATGTTTATATAATTCACCTCGGGTATTGGCGCGAAGAGCCCCTCTTTAGAAGGAAGAGGGACGTTGGGCAGGCGCACGCACCAGCAAGTGGTGCCCTTTTGAAATCTCTCTGATGTCTTCAGAAGGCCTGAGTTCTTTGAGTTTGTTGTCACCACGTGATTATTTTAAATGGGCCTTTATACTTTATTTATTTATTTATTTACAATTTTAAATAAAGGAATTAACACTAGACCTAAAGGCAAAAAGCAATGAGTACTAGCTAGAAGGCCTTCGACTGTAGATATACTAAATTGATATATTCCATTTTTTTTATGAAATTATACACTGCGGTGTAACGATCCTTTTTCGTCCTTCAGGATAATTTCAATCTTTAGGGCGAGGTTCGGCACAACATTTTGTGCCCCGGTGAAATTATGACACAATGATTTATATGCATAAATGTATGTTGGTGTTTATTTGTATACTTTGGGTTTCTTTTGTGGAATATTTACATGTTATTTTCCTTTTTTTGTTGCTGGTTATACTGGCTGCGTAGATATTTGTTTTATATTCAGATTTTGTTGCTGCTTGTTGAGTCTATAAGGTTACTCGTAAGGCCTTATAACTCGATGATTTGCTCGTACTTGTAGATTGCTAGGCGCCGAATACTCTTAAGGTTACTCGTAAGGCCAAAAGAGATTTGTTGCTTCGCTTTTTGCTGATCAGGACTCGATGACTTGATACCTTGATCTTAACTCGACGACTTGATGATGTCCTGACTCGCTGCTTGCCTCATATAGGCATCCTGGGCCTCTAGAATCGCTTTGTGTGATACCGCTATACAGCCGGTGAATTTCCATCGGCCCGTCGCTTTCATCCACGCTGTTGCCAAGTGTGGTGAAAGTCTCGTACAAGTCCTTGACGCAGCCGCATCCACTTTCTGGCCTGCTGTGCGCCCATTTAATTCTTGTCCTTTTTGCTCTTCTCCCAATGCTTGGACACTTTACTTCATACGAACAATATATTGATTTTAGTTTGTTTAGTTTCAGTTAATTTAAGTCGACATTAACTAAATTCGTTCGTCTACGTCATCAATACGTCGCCTCGTAGACCGGGCTTCCCCAAGACTCAATTCCCCCCTTCTTCGGCTTGCACATACCCCCTTGCCCATCGAACTTGATCGACGATATTGGTTTGACTTGGTATGCACACAGCCCCACTACCCCCCCTTCCACATGCATAGCCCTCACTTTGGGTTTTTCGTCTCTCTGCTTGTCGTCGGCCTCTCCCGAGATACGCTCCGCCGTTCAGCCTCATAGAGCGCGCTCGCATCATCCACCGGTACCCGCGCTCAATCTACACCCGCATAGTGTAGGTGTGCTGCGCCTGTATTGCTGGATTCCCATATATGTATTCATGCATAATTTCTCTTAATCGGTCCATACCCGATTGTAATTGGAGCACAGCAGCCCTCTTGTGCGTATGCTCTCCAGCCGTTTGATTCTTTCGTTCTCTGCCTCCCACGCATCTTCCCGCTGTGACGAAATTCGCTGATGGTCGTATGTGGTCCGATCGAACTTGTTGTGTCGTATCGTAATGGTCGTATGCGGTTCGATCGAGCATGTTGTATCGTATCGTAATGTTGCGTGTTTTAATTGCAGCAACATGTTGCGAAGCGTGATCTGTGGCAATCTGTTTCCGGGCACCATGAATCCTTGGTTTTACATATGTGTGGTTTCTGATTATTTACATGTTGTTGTGTGGAACATTATTGTGGAATGTTATGTTCCTCACAGCCGTTATATTGTCCGGTGAAGGGGTTTTAGTAGAGGGGCCTTTATACTTAGGAGCCAGTTTTGCATTGAATCCTTCGTTGGTATTAGACAACACAGACAACAAATAACACAGCCTGAGCAAGGCAGCGGGCAGCCAAGGCCCTCGTATGCGGCTATGTTAGGCGGTAGTGCACCCACAAGCGCTAGTGCTATTGAGGGTGAGCCTGTAGGTACTCATGGGCCATCCCCAGATTGGCAAGTGGTTTCAGCGAGGCGCAAGCTGCGCAGAGGTCGGCCAGATGCCATTATAATCAAGGCGGAAGAGGGCATTTCGTATGCGCAAATGTGGAAAATGGTAACCCGACGGGACGACGGGCGGCTTAATTGCATTAAAGACGAAGTAGCAAGGGCCAGGAAGACCTAAAATGGTGATCTGCTTCTGCTTAAAAGCAGAGATGGTGGCCGGAAAATTCAAGAGGAGCTAAGCAACATACTAGGCATGAACGCTAAAGTCCGAACTGTCACTGACGTGTCACACATCGAACTGCGGAAGCTAGATTGCCTGGTTACGGCAACCGACATCATTGCGGCCATTACAAAGGCAACGGGTATATCGGAAAGTGCCATCACGGTGAAGACGCTGCGGCCAACCTTCAACGAGACCCAAATGGCAGTTGTATGTCTGCCATAGACGTCGGCAGCCTTTCTTGTAAAGAAGGGAGCACTGGTAGTGGGCTGGTTCAGATGCCACATCAGGGAAAGAGTGGCTCAGCAGAGATGCTACAAATGCCTCAATTTTGGACATGTGGCTTTCAACTGCAAGAGCGTAGTTGACCGAACCAGCTGGTGCTTTAGATGTGGGTAGCCTGACCATAAAGCTGCGGATTGCGATAACGATCCAAACTGTTACAACTGCGTCGAAGCCAACCGCGTCGACAGGAAGCATTTTGCCGACAGCAAAGATTGCCCGTTGACAAGATCTGGCGCCCAACCAACAAACAAAACGGGATGAAGTTTATTCAACTAAACCTCAACCACTGTGCAGTTGCACAGGACCTGTTGGCGCAAACAGAGCGTGAAGTAGGCGCCGAGATATCGATTTTGAGCGAGCCGTATAAAACAGGCGATGGCCCCCTGTGGGCAGTGGACTCGTCTACCAAAGCTGTCATTTGGTTATGCGGACAAAACGTGCGATTTTTTCGTTTCTCGGCTACGTTCGCGCAAAAATCGGGGATATGTGGTATTATAGTTGCTACCTAGCCGCTAGTCTGAGACTCACGGAATTCGAGAGAATAATTGACTCCATCGCCGCTGATGCAAGTGGAAAGCAAAATGTTATAATCGCAGGTGATTTTAACGCTTGGTCCAAAGAATGGGGCAGCAGCTTATCTAATGCTAGGGGGTAGAATGCTTCTCGAGTCTTGGGCGATCCTTGATATTGCTGTGCTAAACACTGGCTCCAAGCATACGTTTAGCAGGGCGGGATACGGCTCTGTAATCGATGTTACATTCGCAAGTGTCTGTCTTTTTCCCCACTCAATCTGGAAACTATGCGATTTTTACACTGGTAGCGATCACCTGGCCATTATATGCTCCATCAGTAGCGCACTCCAAGACCCAACCACCCGCAATCAGATCAAGGAGACCAATCATTCCGCGTGGACATTCTTAATCCATCGATTTTCTGCGACTAGATGGCGATGCATCAAGTCAGGCGGACACCATTATGGACGCAGTGAGGGCGGCATGCAACGCTATCATGAAGGCCCAAAGAGGGCATAGCCGACATCGAGCCCCTGTCTACTGGTGGGATGAGAACATTGCGGAGTGTCTTCGTACTAGAAGGCTCTACCAAAGATCGCGTGGCAAATCGGAGTTCTTGCTGCTGTAAGCAGAATTTGCAGCCAGAAGAAGGGACCTTAAAGAGCGTATTAAGTCACGAAAAAAAACAGTTTTCTCGAACTTTGCGACTCAATAGAAAATCACCCCTGGGGCTTGGCCTACAAACTTGCCATGAAAAAGCTTAGGGCTGTTAGGCCGACGGCTCCAGATGAAGGGCACATGGCTATGATTGTGGAAACTCTGTTTCCGGCCACCTCATCAATAAGCCCGAAAGAGATGCAGCATACTGCTTCACCAGCAGATTGGCCCATCACTGGAGAAGAATGACAACGCTCTTGGCCGAATATCATCCCCTACAAGGCCCTAAAACTAGCCATTGGCCTACAATCCGAAAGATTCGCTGAAGTTTTTAACGCTTACATGGGTGAAGGTACATTTCCGGACAGATGGAAAAGGCAGAATGTGGTACTGATTGCAAAGCCAAACAAAACTGTAAAAGTCCCCTCTGGATATAGGCCAATTTGTCTTTTGGATGCCGTAGGCAAAATTTTGAGAGGCTACTCAGCATCAGAACGACCTCAGGCGACCTCTCGCCTATGCTATTTGGGTTCCGCAGAGCTATGTCTACTGTTGATGCCATTAAATCTGTGGTCGACACTACTGCCAAGGCTATAGAGGGGCAACGTTGGAAGGGACGGCAAAAGCAGTATTGCCGTCACCACGCGGGACGTTAAAAATGCTTTTAACACAGCAAATTGGAACAACATTCTCGCAGCATTGCGAAACTTTAGAGTCCCGACGTATCTCATAAGAATCATAGAGGACTATTTTAGAAACAGAGTTCTGTACTACAAATCACACGGCGGGACGCATACTTATAATGTAAAAGGAGGCGTGCCTCAAGGATCCGTTCTCGGCCCTCTACTATGGAAAGCAATGTATGACGGAATCCTGCGCATCCAACTCCCGAGCGGCGCGCGACTGGTAGGCTTCGCTGACGATGTTGCCATAGTAGTGGTGGCTAAATATCTGGCACAAGTTGAGGAAATAACTGCGCGTTTCATTGGAATGGCTAAGGACTGGCTAGCTTCCACAGGTCTCGAGCTTGCAGTACAAAAGACGGAAGCGGTGCTAATAAGTAGTCGAAAAACGGTTGATCAGGTATCTCGGTATACACCTGGACACGCGCCTGTCGTTCAAGGAGTATTTGGAGCTTGTTGAAGCCAGGGCAGCTGAGTTGGGACGGTCACTTAGCCCCATCATGCTCAACAGCAGAGGCGCAAAACCGGGTCGGCGCCTGCTACTGATGAACGTCATGAAGTGCACTATGCTCTATGGGACACCAGCCTGTGCTAAGGCCATGACGGTCAAAACATATAGGAGACGCCTAGAGAGCACATACCGTCTTGCGGCGCTGAGGGTCTGTCGCGGCTTACGCACAATATCAGACGATGACGCTCTTGTTATAGCAGGTATGACGCCCATCAACCTGCTAGCACATGAAGCACAACGCATCTATGCCACTAAGATGGAGTCAGCGCCGAGTCCTGCTGAGCTAAAGGGTGTTAAGGCTGTGGCATGTCAGGAAAGCTGAAACGCTTGGCAACTTCGCTGGACCAACTCGATAAAGGGCAGGTGGACCTTCAAGCTTATTCCCGACCTCCAAAAGTGGCTGCAACGGAAGCACGGCGAGGTAACTTTTGAGCTGACACAGATGCCACGGATGCTTTGGAGAATATCTTTACAGATTTGGTCAGTGCGGAATGCAGCTATTCGCACCTTTTGCGGCACAGGTGATTTGCAATACAGGCGGGGTCTGAGAAGTCCACAACACCCCTCCCCCTCACATCGTGCGATGCAATGCCCCAAGGCGGTCCCGCAGACTACCATACCTACAATCTCTCACTTTCTTCTTCTTCTTTGATCAAAACTACTTCTCTTTGTTGCCCACTGTTTTCAATTTTTGTTAACCTATTTGTAATCCTTTTTTCGAAAATAAACGAATTGAAAAAAAAAATGAAATAATTTAGTCGTCTCGCCGACTTAGGTATATCACACACCAGTAAAACAAATATTTCAAATTTATAATAACAAATGCATTTACGTTTTTTTGTTTTCAAAAATTCTGATTACATGCTTTTTAGAAGCATATCTCAGTATCTCGCTCACGCAAGGTTACGAACACCCTAGCGCCCCCACCCGCCAACGGCCAACTCGAAAAATGTTTGTATGCATAACTTGGCTATTTTTAGTTCGATTTTGATCAAATTTAATATTTTGCTGGGTGTTAGTATCAAATTCAAGTGTGGTAAATTAGATTACAAAAGGTAAAAAATTACGTGAGATAATCGAGTTTTTCCAAATTACGGGGCGGAAAGGGGCGTGGCAAAATCTTTGCATATAGAAAAAATGCGCATTTATTAAGCAAATATACATACCAAATTTGATGTCTCTAGCTATTATAGTCTTTAAGAAAAACGGGTTTGTTTCAATTGCGTGGCGGAGGGGAGCGTGTTGTGGGGAACATACCAGTTGATGATACGCGGAGGAAGATATAGCCAAGACACAAACCATTGGAGCTACGATGTCCGATGTCCGAGTTGTGGAATTGACGGGTTGGTTTTAAAAGGGGGAATTAAAGAAACCCTATGCTTCGAAGGAAATCCATCCTCACGATAAGAAAGTCCATCATCGACGGCATCTTTAACAAATTCATTCGTACGGTCTGCGCACCGAGACCGACATTCGCTTTGAGAGAGCTAGTAATAGCTGTATGAGGATTATCGGCAAGGTTAATGTCTGTGTGAGTGCCCCCCGAGGAGTAAAATTCTGTAGGGCCACTTTAGGGCCGCTCCGGAATCCAATGTTGCTACCATTGGTCTATCGTTAACAGGATCGTTACAGTCATAGTGGTGTTTGGAGACTATGGACTGTGGACTATGATGTCAGCAATTAAGGAGTCTCTGCTGATGGCTGCTTTGCTTGTGTGATTATTGGCGAAATAAAAGTTGCTTACCTATTCGTTAAAATCTTGACGGCAAATGGTTTCGGGGCTTGAGCTTTGTCATTAGTCTGTGGTAGGGGCATGGCATTGGGGTGATTACATCTGTTCTGCCTTTTTGGTCAAGATACTCCTGCGAGAGAGTACTTTTTCTTTTAGCAGAAGGTGTGGCTGAGGAGTGAATATGCAGTGTAGATCGATTGAGTACTAGTACGGGAGTAGGTGACCTATATGGCTCTTATTTGTCATTTGGTTATTTAGCTAGAGGGCTAGGGGCACTGTTCTTCCTTTATCATTTACATATATATCAAGGGAGATGGTATTATCATCTTTGTTTGAGTAGGTTGTAACGATCCTTTTTCGTCCTTCAGGATAATTTCAATCTTTAGGGCGAGGTTCGGCACAACATTTTGTGCCCCGGTGAAATTATGACACAATGATTTATATGCATAAATGTATGTTGGTGTTTATTTGTATACTTTGGGTTTCTTTTGTGGAATATTTACATGTTATTTTCCTTTTTTTGTTGCTGGTTATACTGGCTGCGTAGATATTTGTTTTATATTCAGATTTTGTTGCTGCTTGTTGAGTCTATAAGGTTACTCGTAAGGCCTTATAACTCGATGATTTGCTCGTACTTGTAGATTGCTAGGCGCCGAATACTCTTAAGGTTACTCGTAAGGCCAAAAGAGATTTGTTGCTTCGCTTTTTGCTGATCAGGACTCGATGACTTGATACCTTGATCTTAACTCGACGACTTGATGATGTCCTGACTCGCCGCTTGCCTCATATAGGCATCCTGGGCCTCCAGAATCGCTTGGTGTGATACCGCTATACAGCCGATGAAGTTCCATCGGCCCGTCGCTTCCATCCACGCTGTTGCCATGTGTGGTGAAAGTCCCATAAGAGTCCTTGGCGCAAGCGCATCCGCGCTCTGGATTGATGTGCGCCCATTGACTTTTATCCTTGTTGCTCTGCTTTGCCCACATAGCGTCTCTGTTGCTATGCGAGCATCCATCCTTATCTCTTCGGTCCTTGATTTCTCTTTGTTGGTCTGGTTGCTAGGCGACGCTGCTTTTTCTCCACGTCCTTCTTTGCTTCGCTCGTCCCATCAATTTTTGCAATTGATGCTCTTTTCTCCACACATCGATATTTCGTTTCATATATAATGTATTGATCATATGTATAATATATTGATTTTCTGTATTGATCATATGTATAATATATTGATTTTCGTTCAACTTGTTTAACTAATTCAAGTCCAAATTAGTTAACTTCGTTCTTTTACGTCATCAATATCTATTCGCCTCCCACACACAGGGCTTCCCCAAAACTCAGTTCCCCTCTTCTTCGGCATGCACATACCCCCTTTGCTCAATAAACTCGATCGACGATATTTCGTATGATTTGGTATGCACACCGCCCCCCGTTCGGCATGCATTGTCGTAACTTTCGCTCTGCAGTTCACTGCTTGCTTCTAGCCTCTCACGAGACTCGCTTAGCCATCCAGCATCATAGAGCGCATTCGCGTCATTCACCGGTACCCGCGCTAACTCTTCACACGTATAGCGTACGTGTGATGCGCTTGTATTGCTTGATATTCCATAGAGTCATGCACAGCTTACTATTAATGCCTCCATGACTCGCTCTTCCATGATGAAATAACATAAGGTGGTCCCGTCGGAAGCCGAAGCTTACCGAAGTATACACTTAAATTCAGTGCTGAGTTGTTGAGAGGAAAGGTTGTGTGCGGACGAATTTTTTTTTGAAAACATTAACCCTTACGTGGAATAAAAAAAAATGAAATATTGCAAATTTTGCTGCAAAGCTGTGACTGGAGTAAAATTAATTCACGTGCCGAAGTGTGCTATTAAGAGAAAATTGTGGGAGCAGAGCCTTGGGTGCAGCCTTGGTGAAAACTCCCAAATTTGTGATACCCACTTTAATGATTCGCAGTGGAAGGCTGCACCTGCAAAAGGTCAGACATTTAAAAGGAGGCGACTTAACGCAGATGCCGTACCTAGTAAAGTGATAGAGCCTGAACCAGAAAAGATAAAAGAAGGCTATACCACTGGGAGTACACAAACAGAGTAAGTTTGAATAGTAAAAAAATCATTTATGTAAACAATAACGTGACTGTGCGTTAGGTCCTGTTCATTGTTTAATGAAAATAAGAGCTTGAGGGAAAAAATTCGTACTTTGGAGTACGAAATGCGTCGCTTAGAGCAGCAGCTGAGGGAGTCTCAACAGTTGGAGGAGTCTCTACGCAAAATCTTCACGGACACGCAGATACGGATACTGAAGAATGGTGGACAAAGAGCTACGTTCAATTCCGACGACATTTCAACAGCTATTTGTCTCCACACCGCAGGCCCTCGAGCGTATAACCATCTGTACAAAAAAGGATTTCCTTTGCCCAGTCGTACGACTTTGTACAGATGGTTATCAGATGTGGACATAAAAAGAGGATGTTTGGATGTGGTCATAGACCTAATGGACAGTGATGGAGTTGATGACGCCGACAAGCTTTGCGTACTCGCTTTCGACGAGATGAAGGTCGCTGCTGCCTTCGAGTATGACAGCTCTGCTGATATTGTTTACGAGCCAAGCGACTATGTCCAACTGGCTATTGTTCGTGGTCTAAAAAAATCGTGGAAGCAGCCAGTTTTTTTCGATTTTAATACCCGAATGGACCCGGATACTCTTAACAATATATTAAGGAAACTGCATAGGAAAGGATATTTAGTAGTTGCTATTGTATCCGATTTAGGTACCGGAAACCAAAAGCTATGGACAGAGCTCGGTATATCAGAATGTAAGTTTCGTATATGCCTTAAAAAAATCAGATAAACCTTGAAATTCCATTTTTTAGCAAAAACCTGGTTTAGCCATCCTGCAGATGACCATTTAAAGATTTTCGTTTTTTCGGATACGCCACATTTAATTAAGTTAGTCCGTAACCACTATGTGGATTCCGGATTAACAATAAATGGGAAAAAATTAACAAAAAAACAATTCAGGAGGCACTTCATCTTTGCAACAAGTCCGATCTGTCTATCCTCTTTAAAATTAATGAAAATCACATTAATGTTCGATCGCTCGCAAAACAGAAGGTTAAATTGGCTACCCAGCTGTTTTCGAATACCACCGCTAGCTCGATCAGACGCTGCTATTCATTGGGGTATGACATTGAAAATGCCACCGAAACTGCGGACTTCTTCAAATTGATGAATGATTGGTTCGACATTTTTAATTCTAAATTGTCCACATCCAATTGCATTGAGTGCTCGCAACCTTATGGCAAGCAGTTGGATATACAGAATGATATTTTGAATCGAATGTCGGAAATTATGCGAACAGGAATTCTGGATAAACCCAAAAGGCTCCCATTTCAAAAAGGTATCATTGTGAATAATGCTTCGCTTGATGGCTTGTATAAATATTTGCAAGAAAACTTCAGGGTGCAATACATATTAACAAGCCGTCTCAACCAAGACATTGTGGAGCATTTTTTGGCAGCATGCGATCGAGAGGTGGACAATTCGACCATCCCACTCCACTGCAGTTTTAGTATAGGTAAAGAAAATATATAATAGGTATGACAAATTTAAAAAGAATGCGTAAACAAAAATGTAATTCCATGATTTATAATTGTTTAATGTTTAGCTATATGTTTCAGGAAAGTTTCAGTTGAGAATGTAGGTAGTTATGTGCTGTCTATTGTGTTTTGTCTTTTATCTGTTTCTTTTCATTTTATTATTTAATCATTATCATTTTGCTTATACAGCCAGGAATACAGAAATGTTAAGAAATTCGGGAAATATCGAAGAGGACAACTCTGAAAGCTGGCTTAATTTAGACTTCAGTTCTAAAGAAAACGAAAATAAAAGTAAAGATGATGAGCCTGTCGATGATGAGCCTGTCGATGAGATGTTAAGCAATATAGATGTCACCGAAATGGATGAGTTGACGGAGGATGCGATGGAATATATCGCGGGCTATGTCATTAAAAAATTGAGAATCAGTGACAAAGTAAAAGAAAATTTGACATTTACATACGTCGACGAGGTGTCTCACGGCGGACTTATTAAGCCGTCCGAAAAATTTCAAGAGAAGTTAAAAGAGCTAGAATGTATTTTTTTGCATTATACAAATAGTAATAATTTTGAAATTACAAATAATGTAAAGGAAAAATTAATATTAGCAGCGCGAAACGTCGATGTTGATAAACAAGTAAAATCTTTTTATTTTTAAAATTAGAATATATTTTAGAATTAAGTACTTCAACAAAAAAATTGAAATTAAAAATCAAAAACAAAAGTTAATTGGAAACTCCAAATTATTAAAAATAAAACTTTAAAAATAATTTCGTCTAATTAATATTATGAGTTAATTCAAACCCCACGGACATGCTAAGGGTTAATCAACAATCATATCGCTGTCTCACTCAGACTCAATACGACACTCAGAATACTATTCCTTTCACTCGCACTTATTGCAAGCATACGTTAAGTGGATGTCTCTTGCCGACGGGACCACCTTATGTTATTTCATCATGGATTGGAGCATGGTAGCCCTTTCTCTCTCTCGTTTTAGTTCTCTCGCTCTCTGCCTTCCACGCATCTTCCCGCTGTGACGAATTTCGCTGTTGGTCGTACGCGGTTCGATCGAACATGTTGTATCGTATCGTAATGGTCGTATGCGGTTCGATCGAGCATGTTGTATAGTATCGTAATGTTGTGTGTTTTAATTGTAGCAATATGATGCCAAAGACCATTTTCCGCAACATGTTG
Source organism: Drosophila equinoxialis (assembly GCA_018150345.1). NCBI lineage: Eukaryota > Metazoa > Arthropoda > Insecta > Diptera > Drosophilidae > Drosophila > Drosophila equinoxialis. Next base: position 55,775 of record JAECWI010000147.1, read on the forward strand.
CTGGCGCCGTGAATTCTTGTCTTTTCGTATGTTTTCTGTGTGGCTTCTTGTTAATTACTTGTTTGTTATGTGGGACATTATTGTCATAATTATGTTCCTCACAAGGTAAAAAGATTCATTTGGGTCATCGTATAGGATATTGTTGGAGATAATTTCATTTTCTAATAGGAGGAGGGGTTATTGGGCTGTGGTCTTGAGTCGATACCTCCGTCTGGCCCAGATTGTGACGGTGGTCTGGTCCGTTTCCCGACAATGGCAGCATTCGATAGTACGTGTCCCGTACGCCCGTATTGCCAATAGTCCAGCACCTGTGAATTTGTACACTCTAGTGCGAAATGACAAGCAGTGCGGATGTCCATGAGTGCTTCGGAAAGCTGGCATATAACGGTGCCGTTCAGGTTGGCTTGCTCTGATCGTACAGTCTCGAAATTGACCACCTGGTCAAGTCGGGTAAATGAAAAGCATTTCGCCGGGTATAGAGCTTGTACTCTGGTAACAGATTTTCCTAGATCCTGTTGAGTTCCTGTAATGTTGGGTAATTAGCTCTCTTTATCAATAATTGGATATTCACTATAACCTCTTTGTATGGTTCCTGATGGCGTTTCTTTCGAGCACGTATGCTATCCTCGAAAGAACTCTAAAATTCCAGACTTGAAATCGAACCATGTCATCTGTGGATGCTCGCGGCCTGCGCCAGATTCATGGACTCTATTCCGCTCACTGTGTTAGATGTTGATCTTTGAACCATGGATACCGAAAGGTGTCGGTGACCCGGAGCGAGAACCAAAAGGCGATTCAGAACGATAGTTGTGGCACCGGTAATTAAGAAATAATTTTATCAGGTGTGGCCGAGGGTGCTCTAGATTGGAATTTTACCTCCAATTTCTTATCCCCAACGCTAAATTGGGCTTCGAGTTCAGCGGGTCGAATACTTCCGGGATGATGATCCTCCCTTGAGACGAACTCGCTCAACTGATTCCTCAGGTCCTCCAGGGTTCCACCAGTGTCTAATCCAAATTCATCGCTAAGAACTTCCAACTCTGCATAAAGACTCATGACCGTAATGTAAGGGATATTCTTAATCAGCTAAGGGACTTTCAAGTTCGCCAAGTAGGTTAAGTGATACCAGACTATGATGTTTGGATTTGTAAGTTATGCATATACATACATAGATACCCTCTAGTACTGGTAACTAGTTCGTAGCTGGTGAAATCACTACTTACTAGGGTACCACCATTACTTACTTTGCTGACCCTAGGCAATGCATTTCATCATTTCGTTTCTTGTATGAAATGTCCGTAAAAAGGGTCAATCGCCACCACATCGTTTACCGCGAACTAGGGAATTGGGTCACCATGAAAGGGCTAGTCACATGTTTGGCCACATCGATGTTTCGATGTTTTTCAGGAAAAAACATCGATGTATCGATACTACATCGAAGTAATATAAATCTTTGTTAAAAATAGCATTCTTTTTCCAAACTTAAAACTATGTTTGACCTGCCCAGTTGCAGATGGTACAAGACTCCAATGCTCATTAGCATGTGGAGTTCAATAAGGAAAATAGGTCTTCTCCTCTTCGATTTCAGAAGTCTTCTTTATATTTTGGTTTCATGAGTTAGAAGCTCTTCATGAGAACATGTTAATGTAAATACAGTGGTAGAAATTCCAATAATCTTAAACAAATAATATAAGAAATATTAATAAACATATACAAATCTAATTTCAACGATGACGTCTCCCCCAACAAACTATAAAGCAGAAATTTAATCTTTTTCAAACGTAATACATACAGGTTTTTTTTTTATTATTATAGATGTAGTCGTACAACGCTCAGTACGAACAAGTGGCCCATATGACACCAGGCCCGGGCCTGTTACGAATGGCCCTAAGTAAAGTTAATGTTACAACCTCTACCCACTCCAACCTAAGGGCATAGGCGTATTACATATATAAACATAAAATTAAACTAAAGAAATAGGAAATATTAAATGAAATAAGATAATAGGTTACATATAAAAAGAAAACAGGATAGGTTTAAATAAAGATGATTACAACTAATTACGACCGAGGAAGGACAAGATCGCAGTTTTATAACCGGAAGCGATGTTTCGGAACCGATAACGTGCCAACGTCTGTTGTAGTCACTACATAGTATACGAAAAGGTTCATGCAGAGAAAAGTTAGTTGTGCAAGTGGGAAGTATAAGCGGTGTGAGTACTATAAAACATAATACTATAAAACATAATTCAATCTTTTTCAAACTTAAAAATATGAAACAATGCTATTCAGAGATTCACTTGTGACAATGTATAAAAAGAAGCATGTCTACATTAAACTTAAGCGAACTTCTCTTCTCGCTTACTATGATTCCAGCCTTACTGAACAATCGTACGGTTTCAGTCGAAATGCTTTATTTGATGAGATCTTTTCTCAGTGATGGAAAAGCTAGCTAACAAAAACATCGAACATCGGAGAGAAAAAATCGATGTTTTTTACGAAAGGAGAAACATCCATGTATCGATACTATATCGATGTTTCGCACAGCTCTAATGGGTACCCATGCCAGGATGGTGATGTGAGTACCCATGAAAGGGCTAGTAGGCTGGGTACCCATGCCAGGGGCGGTGAAATGGGTACTCAATTCAGGGGAGGTGAAACGAAATGAAAAATATCAAAGAATCTAACTTCGGCTATGCCAAAGTTTATATACCCTTGCAGTCTTTGGCAATAATTTTTTTACATTTTGAATTTTCTTTCCCTGCAAGTGAATTCATCAATACACAAACAAAACATTCAAATTATTTCTCTTTTTATAATAAATTTTCTTTCTTCTTGCATCATTCCCTAAGCAAAGCACAACACGCATACACATACAGTTCTTGTAGCGCTGCGTCTGTGTGTGTGTATGCATGTGCTCTGTTTGAGCAGCAAGCAGCGCTGTTTGCTGCCGGCAGCGCTGCTTGCTGTCTACTAGGTCATCATTTGAACCGATTTGTGTTGACTGTAACTTCTGTTCTATTTATCCGATCAGATTCAAATTTTGGGATCTGTCAATTTATGTCAAATACTATCATATTGGTAAATTTCATGGGGATACTCCAATTTTTGCAAAAATGTTTGTTCTAGAACTATATGATATAGTAGTCCGATCCTCACAATTTTCATACTTTATCATCTCCCGGCTAAAAGTAGCTCAAATGTGAAATTTCATTCCGATAGCTCTTAAGATGCCGGCGTGAAGTTGATTTGCACAGACGGACGGACGGACGGACGGACAGACGGACATGGCTATATCGACTCAGCTTCTCATGCTGATCAAGAATATATATACTTTATGGGGTCGTTATGTGCGTTACAAACATCTGACCAATTTTATAATACCCTCTGCAAGGGTATAAAAATGTTAAAATAGTTTTAATGAAATTTTGTTATTTATTTAAAAATAAATTTTTTTACTTTGAATCTGTTTCATTTTCATTTTTCTTTTGTTCATGCTACTGTTTTAAAAGAAACGCTTCTTCTGCAGCTGCATGGCCTTTCGCAGTTGTTCTTCGGGTGATCCACTGCCATCAACCAAATTTATTGCATCTAGGGAAAAATGTAAAGATTAAATTTTGTAATTAAATCGGCAATGAATTAAATAATACCTACCAAGTAATACTTCATAGAAAGTGCTCTCGTTTTTCAAGGCTGCTTTGCTTGAACGCCATCAACATTGTATGCTACTACTACAGGATTAGCCATAATATTTTTAAGGTTTTTTTTGACACTGTTTTTATACTAACATAAAGCTCTCGGTTTGTGTCGTTTATTTCCTTATTTACTTCATTAAGGTCTTCCATGGTCTGAATTGGGAATTTTTTGGCCACTTTTTGCCTTTGTCCTTGCTGCTTTGTCATTCCTTTTATGGTGGCAGTCTGCTCGGAGGAAGTTTCTATAAGGACCTCGATTTTTTCTTGTGTCACTTTTTGGTCAGCTAAATTTAGATTGAATATATATAGGTTAACTTAAATCATACTTATACCTCTTTTGTCTCGGCTGAAAAAGAAATAAATAAATTTATTGCATCATTTTAAATAAAATATCGTGACACAATTACCACGTGACGAACGAACTTGTTCTGCTAGTTCGAAAACAAGTTGTTCAAGGCTCCCAATAGTTAAAGAACAATTGTAGCTAGATAATTGATCTGAAAATGAAAAGATTAAATACTTAATTTGCTTCTATTTATTAAAATTAATTAGCACAACTTAAGCACTTACCCTTATTAGAAAAAATCCATCCGCTTAAATTTTCTTTCCGGACTGCCCGACATTTTTTTTATTTAAATTTTTCTAAAAACTAACCACTCACCTTTAAAATATTTAAAATTAAAAGTATGATAATCCACTCAATCAATATAATGTAGTAAAGGCATTATAATAATCTCTTTCAAAAAAGGGAGAACGACCGCCTTACAAGTCAATTGACTTAATTTAAAAATTTCTTCAGATGGTGAAGGTTCTGCATCTGCTAAGTAAATACCTATGTCACAGGAGTTAAAAGGCTGAGTATAAAAGTTTCTGAGGTTCATAAGTCGCCTTGCTTTAAACTGTTCGACAGAGTCTTCCATAACAGATACTGTAACTACAGGAATATCTCCTTCAATATAACAATAATTATTAGGTTCCTTTTGCATTAATTTGCTACCTTTGAAAATTATATATTTATTACTCTTGACTGGGTGTGATCTTGGTAAGACTGGTGAAAACTTCTCTTCGTCTATTCTCCTGTGTATTTGATCTAAAATTTTTGTTGGCTTTCGAAGGTAACTTTTAATATGTTGTAAATAATTCTCGAAAGCATATGCAGAACCATTTACTGGATCGCCCACCTCCTCCACCGTTTGTTGAACATGGAGTAAACTATGGACGTTATATGATACGCTATTTTCACCAAATGTAATTGGAAAATTTTCCACAAAAAGCTGCAACATGCACTGACAGGTTCCCGAATTTGATTTTCTGTGGAATGGGCAGCACAATATTCTATACGCGCAATGCAGTAACTTAAACTCATAGTACTGGTCGTCAGATAGTTCATTTTTTAGTACGAAAATTCCTGTGTATAGTAAAAATTGCGTAAATTCTGTGGCTTTCCATTTTGACAGTTCATTTAGGGATCTAGGCGTCTTACAAAATCTCTTGGCTTTTTTTTGCGTAAGTCAATTAATTTTTGCTATATATTATTTTTTTTTTCTTTCATTAATTTATTACAAGTCTTTACTAATCTGTCAAGAAATTTACGCATGACTCCTAAATCGATTAAATGCATACAATCCAATGGAATTTGGGTAACCATTTTAACATTTAGCGTTTCAAAAGGTGTAATTTTTGTCAAATAGTGCTTTGAGTGGTGATCGGAATATTTTCTATCTTTCAAGTCCTCGTCTGTTATTAAGTCTCCACTTTCTGTTTTGTATGTTAATACACCATTTATTTTTTACCGACTTGTGTACATTTCGAACATCCATGCGATGATGTATGTCCAGGAGTCCCACTGACGTAAGCCCTAGCTAGAGCATCACAAACAATGGCCCTAAGTTGTACTTCTAAGTGCTTTTCGTCTATTTTAATTCCATTTTCCATCAAATTCTTTAACTCGCAAGTAAATTGGCTTAGAAATTCATCACAACTATAGGGCTTGGACTTCCCAAATATATTCCACCAGGAAGTACCGGTAAATTTGGAATGTTTGTCAATTTTATTAAAATGGGTCAAAGTTGTGAATTGGAACTTTCGTACAGAGGAATGCCGTCAATATTTATGTCAATAATTAATTTGTTGTCATTACAATAAGTTGAGGACAAAAGTTTATTAATTTGATTTTTTATGCCTATGTGTAAATAAAGACCTGCACCAATACGTGTTATTTCTGCTTTTTTTGGCAAACTATATTTGTAGAATGGAACGACATCCAAATTATGGCTTTTTAATATTTTCACTAAGTCAATCGCGCAATCACGCGTCGGCCTATGCTTAAGGAACCACAATTTTAACTGTTCATTTAAAGTATTAATTTCTTTTTCTTCGATTTTATTATTTATGCCATTGTCAATTTCTATGACATTTAATACTTCCTCAACTTCTTCCATTTCACCATCACTTTTTTTTTTTTTTTTTTTCTTCTCCCTTTTCTAATGTTGCGGCACAATTTAATTTGTTTACATATATATTTGGCTTTCTGCTCCTGTTTGCGCCTTCTTAAAAGCCTTTCACTATACATATTGTTTTGATTATAATTTGTTTAAATTTTCTTGGAATATTTACGATTGTTGCTGCTTCAGAACTTCACTTGCAATGCTTGATTGTATTTGGTCAACCGGCGAACGCAGCAGCTTCGGAGGAAGAGTAGAAAGCATAAACGAAAAGAAACGGTACTTCCATAACAATTGTTTTTGTAAATTAGGAAAGAAACAGCGACAGAAAACAAAGATTGTTTTTTGCCTTTACCTATGCGCTATTCGCAAAACACCAAAAATATATGAATGTATGTGATGATACTACCGTTTTTTCGTTTATGTTTTCTGTCGTTTCGTGCTCGCTGGTTCGGCGTTCGCTTACCATAAGGTCAGTCAAGTAAGTACTTATGTAAGGACTAGTGGGGAAGGTAGTTCAACTATGGTCAATCGCCACCTCCAGTACTACAGGGTATATATTTTTTCTTTATGTTAAAATATGTATATAACCACCGCAGTATGTCTATCTCTTTCATATTATTCTCGAATGATCCGATCTATGAATTGTAACGGACATTCTTTCATTTCTGCTTTACATTCATTTTCTTGCTGCCTGCGCTGCAGCGAATATTCTTATGCATAGATTTAGTCTCTAATAAACCTCTACTCGAATACTTTACTTGTATTCTTTGATTCGTAGTAGACTCTGCAGGGTGAGGGGCCAGAAAATATGTATATTGTAACGATCCTTTCTCGTCCTTCGGGATATTCACAATATCTCTTGGGCTAGGTTCGGCACAACAAAATTTATTTTGTGCCCCGGTGAAATCAGAACAGGTTTGTTTATTGACTTGGTTTTGTAATACGTTTATTTGCGATCGTTTATGGGCTTGATTAGATATGACGAGTTTCTCTACGGTAGGTCTGGACTTGGACAGCGTTGTCGAATCACTTCGAATCCCTCGTCGTCCCTCCTTGCCTTCCTTTGGCTCCTGCAGCCGTTGCCTGTTGTTGTCTCGGCCTGTATCGTGTGCTTGGTTGATGCTCCACACCTCTGCACCCCTTTCGCTATGCTTGTCGAGATGGCTTTTGCTTTACGGCTCTGGGATAAATCCCGTAGCTACTATCACGAAGCAGGATGTTCCTCAGCAATTGGTAATCGTCAGGATGTATAGATCCTGGAATTCCCGGCAGTAGGATATATCCTCGTGCCTACCACTGACTTTGGATACTCCTGGAAATGCTTGGCTTCTCTCCAACTCACTCTAGCTTGGGTGCGGTGTTTATTGTCCTTATTTAAGGACTTATTGCTGTCGAATGAACTGTACAGGTTACTCGTAAGGCCTGTATAGTTCCTAGCTTTCTGCAGCTCCTTGTGTTTCCTTGGTAAGCTCTTAAGGTTACTCGTAAGGCCTTAATTGCTTGTTACTTGATCACGACTTGATGACTTGATGCCTTGATCTGATTTGTGCCGCCTTTATATAGGCAGCTCCTCCGGTCTCAGGCACTGGCTGGTGTATTACCGCTATACAGCTGGTAATTTTCCATCCGCCGTCCACTTTCACCCACGCATCTACTTGTTGCCATGCGTGGTGAAAGTCCCGTATTCTTGACGCACTTTCTTTGTGGCTGCGCGCCCATCTATTCCTTGTCCTTGTCTTTCTCGTTTGTACATATTGACTTGCATCACTTTCTCATGTTGGCGTCGCCTTTCTATTGGCCGCCCAACGTATCCCGTTGACTTTCTCTGCTCTCAGCGCTGCCGTTGCCCGACGCTCCCTTTGATCCACTCGTCATACCCAATTTCGCACATATTCTCTCCACATTATATTTACATACATATATACATATATACTAATTGTATTAACTTAAGCTATTGTTTAATAATCATCTTGATTAAATTAACATACAACATAGTTTAATTTCCCATGCAATGCACTTTCATACGCATATCGTATCTATTAGATAGAGGGCTTCCCCATTGTTCATCCCTCCCCCTTCGGTTCGCATATTCCCCTATCCAATCTACAAACCGTCATCGTTTCATACAAAGCATGCATGCCCCGCACCCGTCTCACGGGCTTGCTTGGCCCTCACTTTTATTTTCTCTCGCTCACAAGATTTCTGGCTGCTCGCAATCTAACTGCTTTCGTTCTCATGAGCGTGACGTAGGCATAGAGTGCGCTATTGGTCACCGGTGTTCTTCCTCACGCATAGTGTACGTGTGACATGCGTGTATGCTTATTCAGCGTATGCTAATGCATTCATATTTGCCTCTCTGTGCTCTTAATTTGCATAAGGAGGCCAATGCCCCCGTTTGTGTGCAATTATGCCCTCAAGCCAGGTTCCATTTACTCTTATATCGTTGATTTTGTGCATTCTGCCTCGCACGCCACTTCCCGCTTGTACGAAATTGCCAGCGGTCGCCTGTGATTCGATCGAGCCATGCTTGATCGTACGCCATGAGTTCAACTTGGTTCGATCGTACGTCATGAGTTCAACTTGGTTCGATCGTACGTCATAGGTTCGACTTGGTTTGATCGAGCCATGTTGAACTTGGTTGCCCATTGCATATGCGTGCATATTGGTTTTTTTGTATTATGCTTCCCACGCATCTTCCCGCTTGTACGAAATCGCCAGCGGTGACGTGTGGTTCGATCGACCCGGTTTGATCGTAAGCCATTCTCTATGAATCGGTTCGATCGACCAGTAGCAGGCTTGGTCGTATATCGTAACTTTGGTTTGTGTCTCGGCTGTATCTTGTATCCGGTGCTTCAGTTATGTCGTTGGATTGTGCTGCTGATTGCTTGTTGTGTGGGATATTATAGTTAATTATAATGTTCCTCACAATATGTATATATATTTGTTCAAAGAAAAATAAATAAAAGCGATGCGTAAACAAGAGCTATCCTAACAATAGGGATCTTTGAGGTGCTTTTGGGTTTAATATTTTGTAAAATATTTGTGATGGTTCGAATATATTAAAATGATCTTGCCTGGTGATGAAATTGGATCCCCTTTGTTGACTTCAGTTGGAAACAATCCGCTAATGTAAAATAGAGCTGATGGAGAAGCTGTTAAATATCCTCCGATGCCATCCAAAAATAAAAATTCCTCCTGAATATCCTTTGGAAAAAAATTGTCCTTGTTCCAGAATTTCTTAATGTCCTTAGTATTACTATTCGTGGGTGCTGAGATGTCCTTGGGGCTTGGCAGAGCCGGGTCCTTGGCGGTGAATGTCCTCGTCCAAAGTCCTTCTTGATCCTTCCGTTGTTAATATCCTTGTATTGGTGCGTAATCCTGATTAATAATCCTCGTTATGTTATTGTCATTCCAAAATTTGACGCTATCTTCATGAGTTCCGAACACTGACTGCTCTTTCGGTTCATAAGCTTAGATTTTAAATTGACTCTTATGTTTGACGATTCTCTCTCTCTGACTGTTCACATGAGAGCATTCGATTCTTAGGCTACCCATTCTGACGTCCCGTTCAACTCGAAATGCGGTAAACTTTCGACTCTCTGAGAGCCTTTATGTCGTTTTCTTTGGTTATTTTTCTAAATATTCTCTAATTGAGATCATTTAAAAAAAAAAAAACTCACTATTCCTTGTATGGCTCTGACGATGGCTTCGTTGATGATTCTGTCGATAACTTTGTTGCTGACTTCATTAATAATCCTGTAAGAACTACGCTGTTGACGATCCTATTAATCCTGTCGAAAACTCTGTTGATGACTCTGTCGAAACCCTGCCAGAGACTCTGCCGATATTCTTCTCTTAGCATTGTATGACTAAAAACTAAAAATAATGGCACGAGCTGACAGAAAAAAAATATTTTCTCACACATGTGTATGTTCAATATAGGCGATATCCCAATGCATACCCTTCCATACTTTTACCCAAAGGAATGTGTACTATGTACAACATGCTTCGGAATGCATCAATAGTTCTCCATTCTCTAAAAGACATTTTGCGATGTGTTTCGTCCTTTTCTGCCCACTAGTTTTGTTATTCGGTGTATGTTGACTTTTTTCCTTGACTGTATACTTTTTTGTTCACATGTGTACATAGATATGTATAACGATAAATAAAAAAAAAATTGTTTCGCTGGCATCAAAATTAAGAATCCCTTGCAATATTAAGTTAGTAACTTGAAAACATGTACTTACTGTTGCACACTACCGTATGTAATTAAAAGTCTATATTAATATGTTTAAATGGTGCCGCCTGAGAAATCTGATGAAAACGAGCCGGTGCGAAAGCGCAAGAAGTTACCATCATCTGTGTGGTCCCACTTCGATAAATTGCCAAACCAACAGCATGCGAAATGTCGGCATTGTAGCAAAGAGCTACGAACCAGTGCACAGTGGTTGCGCTTGTATGGAGTGAGCGGCCAAAAATACTTCTAGTAGAGATATCGAGCTAAAATTTTTACTGAAAGGTCTATAAAAGATTGTAACTATAATATATAAAAATGGATAGATTTGGACAATCGCACTCCCATCTGTTCACCCACTTCCATCCAAAGAAAATATTTATTTTTGTTTTTATTGTAAAGTTTATTTTTTTAAACTGTGTCTTCTAATAAATCTATAGTAGACCTTAATAGCATGGACCTTTGTTTATTAGTTAGTTTTCTGATTCCTGAAATTAAAGGATCTGAGCTTAAAAGTAATCTGTTCATTAAATCTGTATTCGTTATTACTCTTGATAGTTTTCAGGTGTGCTTCAATCTAAATATTTTAATGTCTTTATTTCTCGCCTCTGCGGCTTCTTCAGAAAGCTCTCCGATTGGTACCAAGCAATGCTTTATTACTTCAGAGCCGTGTATTAATACCTTATGGACAGTCGGAGGAAGATAATACCAAGGATATTCATCGACAAGCAGCTTAGCGGTTTCAAAGGCATAGTCCCTGAACATCTCTGCATTTATTTTGTGTCCTGAAGACATGGCCTGAAGAATTGTTGAACATCTTAGAATTAAAACCTCATCGAGACCCGTAATTTTGGCAGATTCATGTGGATTGGTGAAAAACTTTCTTGCTGTGTGGCCATCATTAGAAGTTCCACTTCCACCAGCTTTTGGCTTGTCGACTATTAAGCCCATTAAATTTCGAAAGTCAGACTGAATTTGTTGTTTCCTTTTTAGAAGCATCTGCTTTCCCTCATGAGTGCGAATTTGCCAGGCTTTTTGGTCTATCCGATACGAAATATGAAGAAAATATTCGAAAAAAACGCATATATGAATGTAATGGGGAGAGTCCAAATCTATAGCGTTCATCCCGTACTGATTTTTCGATGCATTTATCCAAATCATTCATTTCCGTAGGCTTTGCCCCGCATATATAACATTTTGCTGAAGATGTTTGGTTTAAAGCATTACATATCTTTCCATCCACCATAGTGAGCTGTAGTGAGTGATTTATTTTTATCTTTTTATTTTCGCTCTCCAATATTGTGGGCCGAAGCATGTCAATTTTATCATTAAAATATTTTTTCTTCATCGATAGACAATTGCGTTGTTTCCTTTTTTAAATTGAAATCGAATGGGCCTACAAAAACGAGTCGATGACGGTCGTGGATTCTTCCAAATAATTTTAGACTCATCCGATTCACTTATTAGTCTGAGAGGTACGTACGAGGTTACAAACAAACTGCTATCTGAATCAATGTCTGTAACCTTTTGTTTGTACTCAGCTTGCCCAGTGCTTCCATCGAATCCCCACTTCCCAATCAGAATCAGGTTATTGGCCGAATCGTCCTTTATATTTTGAATAACTTCAGTCTGAAGTTGCATAATGCGAGAGGCAGTGTGATCCAGCAAGCTCTGAAGTTCAACTTCAGCATGGGATTCGGTCACCATAATTTCCTTAGGATAGCCTTTGCTTTTGGCACTCAAAATTTTTTCATAACTGGGCAATAAATCGCTTAAAGTTTTCGAGTTTACAAATCCACGAATTAGCATGTATTGGTGTTTTGTTAAGTTTTTTCTGTACACCAAAGATCAAAAATGTATAGGCGTGGAAAAATACACTTATACAAATTGTCTGCCAAAAAAAATTTAAATGAAAAACCAAGTAAAAAAAATAATAATTAATTAAAAAAGAAATTAATGATTTAACAAAGTCATAGACACCAAAAATCGACGTAGACAAAACAAAAACAAATGCACGATACACAAAACAGATGTTTAGCAGGGCCAGCTGACTATGAAAAACGTAAGGCGTCGCCACGACGCGCCGTCACTTTATTTACGTTTATACACACATTGGCAGATGTTGGCATCTAAGCTTAACATATTTATTACCTTAAAACTCAGACAATTACAATGACATACAACTCAGTTGTGGAATTTTGTGGGAACATAACTAAAACTCCACCTAAACATGAAAAAGACGTTCTCAAAACACATAAAAAATATTAAATCAAATTAATTAATTTCACAAGAACAATTTAATAAGTTGGGTAATATTTTATATTAGAATTTAAAGTAAATACCTTGAACTTCAAAATCCATGCTAATTTATTAAGTTTGTAACACTTAAGCTGATGTCTGACCACTTTGAATTGTAGCTTTGATTTGAAAAAAGCTCACTCAATGCATCAGCTTTGCAAAAATGTACACGTGTTCGCGATTTCAAATCTATTTTTAGAAAATACAGTTACAAATCCAGAAAAAACCGGTTTACCATCAAGAAGTTTGGACATTTACGAGACAATTTGTGTGCATTTTGTTCAAAAAGCTTGTGATGGATTTTTTCGATTTTTGGCCTATGAGCGCAACCACTGTGCAGTGGCAATACTTCGAATTTAATGGAGCACCTTAAACGTGTCCACCCTCTAGTGCACGAAGGGAAGAAGGAAAACGTTCCTCCAATTGGATTAGATAAATATTTTGAAAAGACAAATGTTTATGGTTCAACATCGGACAAAAAAACCGTTTAGCGTTGTCGAAAACGCAGGGTTTATTCATTTAATGCAAGTGGTAGACCCCAAATACGCCATGCCTTCCCGAAAAACCTTACGGGACACACATGTACAGAACATGTACGATGGAGTGGTATCGCAATTAAAAGGTATGCTCACTACAATTAGTCCATGTTCGGTGACGACGAACGCGTGGACGTCTCGTGGCAATATAATCTACCTCACTGTAACTTGCCATTTTATTATAAACTTCGAGCTCAAGTCAGTAGTGTTGGCTACGAAGCCACTCACTGATCAGACAAACCACTCAAGCGCAAATATCGCAACGACATTTCGTGAAATAGTCGATGAATGGAACATTTTTGATAAAGTTCACACTACTGTGACCGATATCGCGGCGTCAATGATAAAGACTTGCGAACTACTAAAAAAAAAGCACTTACCTTGCTTCGCTCACACTCTTAACCTAGTTGTGCAAAATGCGTTAGCCCTAGAAAATGTGCAAAATATATTAAGAACCACTAAACGAATTGTTTGGTTTTTTAAGAGCAGCGCTACTGCCTATGCGAAGTTTAAAATTGCACAAGGGACAGAAAAACCGCACTCCTTGCTGCAAGAGCGCGGTGGAACAGTATATGCTGCAAAGGGTGTTGCTGAGTCGGGATCCTCTGACTGCCACTCTTTTGAAATGTCAAAATGCGCCCATTCCGCACACAGAGAATAATTTTCGCATTATCCAGGATTTGTTCCTGCTTTTAGAGCCATTCGACACAGCAACAAAACATGTATCGGCTGCCAAGTCCGTTTCCATTTCCCTAATTATTCCAGCGACTTTTGCTCTCACTTAAAGCTTGGAAGAGCTTACTGGAAAAATGTTAACGGATGTGGGGAACCAAACATGCGAATTTTTGATAAACAGTGTGAAAAAGAGGCTTTTTGTGTATGAAGGAAGATCTGGACCACGCCTGGGAACACTTCTGGATCCACGGTTAAAAATGATGGTTTTCAGAACCCATCTAATGCCCAACAGGCTGCGTTGGCTTTGGAGTCTGAGGTTAACGCATTATTGAAGGATGTTGCAGATCCTATCATAACAGAACCGCCAAAAATGCTAGGACTTCATTTTTATTCAAATGTGTCGGAAAAAAATCGACGAAAAACACAAAGCTTCACGGGCGGATGCAATCATAACTATTCGGCAATACTTGGAGCAAAGCAATTCACCAGAAGACGTGGATCCTTTACAATACTGGCAGGTAATTTATGTAACTTTTTATTTTACCCCATTTTTCTTACATTTTTACCTGTTCCAGATAAACAGGGAATCATTTTCAGAGCTCAGCCAATGTGCAGTTAAACATCTATGCATACGAGCAAGCTCAGCGGAATCTGAAAGGACATTCAGTAAGGCAGGAGCAATTGTATCGGACCGAAGAGCGTGCTTAAAGCCAAAGCAGGTGAACGAACACGTTGGTTTTTATACCCTTGCAGAGGGTATTATAAAATTGGTCAGATGTTTGTAACGCACAGAAGGAGACGTTTCCGACCCCATAAAGTATATATATTCTTCATCAGCATGAGCAGCTGAGTCGATATAGCCATGTCCGTCTGTCTGTGCGTACGCGTTTTACTCAAAAAAAATTGGAGTATCCCCATGAAATTTACCAATATTTGATATAAATTGACAGATCCCAAAATTTGAATCTGATCGGATAAATAGAACACAAGTTACAGTCAATACAAATCGGTTCAAATGATGACGTAGTAGACAGCAAGCAGCGCTGCCGGCAGCAAACACCGCTGCTTGCTGCCTACTACGTCTTCATCAAATCAAACAGAGCACATGCATACACACACACAGACGCAGCGCTACAAGAACTGTATGTGTATGCGTGTTGTGCTTCGCTTAGGGAATGATGCAAGAAGAAGAAAAATTTTTATAAAAAGAGAAATAATTTGAATGTTTTGTTTGTGTATTGATGAATTCAGTTGCAGGGAAAGAAATTTCAAAATGTAAAAAAATATTACCAAGGACTGCAAGGGTATATAAATTTCGGCATTGCCGAAGTTAGCTTCTTTTGATATTTTTAAATAAAAACTAATGGCTTTCAAGTCGAATTGTATTTTGCGTTTTGCTTAGCTTGTCTTTTTCTGCAAGATTCTCATATTAATTTCGAAAGTAATTGTTTTTGTTTGAAGTTGAAGCTTTTGTTTCACAATAAGTATCTGTAAAAGACTTATATAGTTTTAAGTTATCTAGTTGAGACTGAAGATCTTAATGAATTTTGTTTGAATATTAAGTTTTTTTGTTTGAAGTTGAAGTTTTTTTTTTTTTTTGATTCAAATGTTAATTAAATAAATTTAAAAACAAATAACCATTTTGTATTTTATTTGAATAATAATTCGAATAACCCTTTTAAATTTCCGATGGACCGACCCATCAATAATATCGATGGTTTCTTCCATCGATGGACAAAAAAAACCAAACCAAAAAAAGACCAAACCATCGATACTATCGACTTTTTTTCCATCGCTTAAAAAACCATCGAGGGGGGAGACTATCGATGGATTCCCAGCTCTAACTTCTACTTATATGTCTAGTCTCTATCGTTCCTTCTTCTTACTACCGATGAAGCCACATTGTTGCACCGCATCCAGGGCTGCCATCTCTCAGCACATATGTACCTATATGACACTACATATGTACATACTTCACAAACGAATTCAAAATTAGCTGCGGTGGGGTATGTGTGACGTAAGTGTCACACACATATTTTCAGGCGAACCTCGACAATTCGTGTCGTCAACACACACATACACGAGAGTCAGCGTCACTCATACACATCAGAGAACGGCAGGGCGTGATGGCAAAAAAAATCATACACAAAAAATAGCCGAATAATCGTGTCATTCTGCTCAGCCGATCAAACATTCGTATGTACACGAACTCACTGTCGACTTAAATTCACTCCAATCCGCTCATATTTTTTCTTACTGAGTTTATTCAGCGCAACATTGATTTTTTCCTTGATTTACTTATACGCCCAAATTCTTACTCAATTCACCTCACTGAACGAAAATCAGCGTTGAATGAAAATCAGCTCATGATGCCGAAGTCACTGAAGTCGTTTGCATTACCGTTATGTTTTTGTTTCTATGTTTCTTCTTGTTTTTCAGAATGCTTGCGATTGTAGGTTGAAATGAGCATTATTAGTTTAATTTTATTTTTTTTTTTATTAAATTTTTTAATTTTTTTGTTAATTTTCTTTTCGTTGTCATTGAATATGAAAATATACATATGTATGTATAATCTGTTGTGAAATTACGTTTTTTGATTTCCTTGACTTAGCACATGAACAAACTCATACGCGTTGATTTAAATCAATGTTGAGCCGAAACAACATACGCCCAAATGATCGGTAACACATTGACCATGAATAAACTCAGCAGTGAGTTCGTGTACATATGAATGTTTCATCGGTTGAGCCGAATGGCACGATTATTCGGATACGCCGAAATGTGTACCGAAGGCTGTGCAAATACGCAATTCGTATGCTCATCAGCATGAGCTGATTTTCACTCAATGCTGACTTTCGTTCAGGGAGTGGAATTGAGTCAGAATTTTCCCGTATGAGTAAATCAAGAAAAAGTGAGTTTTGCAGATCTCTGATACACATATACACGATCCGAATCGGCATCACACATGTGACTCACATGATGTGAGGGCCAATGCACACGAACTTCGCCTTTTTTCACACACACACCTCAAAAACTTTTTTTTTAAACGCTTAGTTGAAAAAATGAAAAGAAACCCAATGCTCGACTGTACTTGCAAATGGGTGTGAAAGAGAGAACGACAAAAAAACTGTTGAATCGGGGCTATGTGTGAGCGTACTATGAGTGAGAGGGAGAAATAAAAAAAATTCTCACTCAAATTTGTATGACAAACGCGTGTGTCAAACACAAACACGTCGAGGATAGAACCATTTCTATTTTCGTCAAACGCGCACTTCCAATACGAAAATTACTGCAAACAACACTATCCACGTTCAAATTTGCTTCAAACGAAACACGAGAGCGATTTGGCTATTTCTCGCGACGAGGATCCTCTTTCTGAAAGGCACACTATATTGTCCTCAACGGGTTTATAAATTTTTTTTCTATTATCGAGTTTTTAATCAATTTTGCAACTATTAGATACACGGTGCAAACTACAAATGACTTTACTTCTTCAAAATTGACTACAAATATGAATATATTAAAAGCGAAAAGCAATTCCCCAAAATAACTGTATAATATGATGCAGTTATTGATAAAGAACCTGAAAATAGGAATAGTCAAAAGTGAGTCAATGCATGTTGTTTTTGTTTTACATCTCCCTTTTCTGTTGTGTTCGATCCTTCGTTGTCTAATTTGCATTATTTTATTTAGAATAATCTAAGTAACTTTCAAAAAAAGTTTTGTTTCTTTTGCTTGCTCTATTTTCATACAGCAGCTGTTTAACTGCTGCAAACATTGAATCACTTTTGACGGCCACTGTACATACATATACACTTGCTCTCATATCTCTGCGTACACTCAAGAAAATTTTCGTACTTTAAGTTTGACCATCAATAGCGATCAGTAGAAATTTTTTTTTTTTTTTATTTGTTTTTTTAGTTATTAAACTTAATATTTACTATCATTTCGGTTATCAAAACTAAAAACTAAAGCATAATATAACCATTAGAAAAAAACAAACAAAAAAAGACTTTCCAAAAGTCTGCGTACATAACAAAAGGAACTAAACCAGAGGGCCGGGGTTAACTTCATACGCGTCGAAGTTTGTATACCCTTGCAGCTCTTTTGGTAATTCTTTCCTTACCCATAGATATCAAAGTGTAAAAACGTTTTATCCAAAAAGTCTGTTTGCGAAAGAACGGCCTTCAATCTTAACGAACTCCTCCTAGGGGAGGTCTATGATATAGTCACCCGATCTTGGCCAAATTTGGCACAGTCGTTTATAGCTACAATAAACTAACTTATATTAAATTTCAAATTTGAGAAAGTCACTGCTCGTGACTTTGCCGTTTGTATGGGAGCTATATGATATAGTGGTCCGATCCGGTTGAATCCGAGATATACAACGCCTGCAGTATATACAAGCCTACGTGCATTTCAGCTCTGTAGCTCTTACGGTCTCGGAGGAGTTCGCGTTGATCCAGACGGACGGACGGACGGACGGACATGGCTATTTGAACTCGTCTCGTCGTGCTGATCAAGAATATTACCTTTTTTAATATACCCTTTTGCAAGGGTATAAAAAACTGCATATAATGCTTTTTGGTTTTGCCTTTTTTGTTAAGCACCTCCGCCAGACGTCTAGGCATCGAATCTACAAGCTTGCTGGTATCCTCTGTGATAATTTTGCTCCATTCATCTAAAATAACCTCCTTTAGCATTGCTTTTGAGGTAATGGTATACTGTCGAATCCTGCGCTCAAGTAAATCCCATAGATGCTCTATTGAAATCAAGTCAGGTGATTGGGGTGGCGTAGGCAACTGTTTTTTAACGTTATAGAGGAGCCTATGCTTCACGTTATGAGCTGTGTGTTTCAGATCATTATCCTGTTGAAAGTAAAAGTCATCTGCAATCTGCAATTTTTTGGCACTCAGCTTCAAAATAACCATATAGTCTTTGTGATCCATAGTAAACTCTATAAAAGTGAAGTTTCCAACACCAGTAGCCGCCATACACCCCCAAACCATTACTCCTCCTCCTCCATGTTTCACTGTTGGAACCAAATTTTCTTTTTCGAAGGCTGCTGCCAAATATGCAGAACTTGCTCTCATCTGAAAATATGACCTTGTTCCAGAAGCTAGTCGGCTTGGTAATGTGCTCATTGGCGAAGTCCATACGCTTTACTTTGTTTGCCTTTGAAATGTGGGGCTTCCTACGGTCAACGCTTCCATTATACCCCGCCCACTTCCAAATGCGGCGAACAGTTTGATCGGACACTGTTTTGTTGAAGGGTTCCGCAACTTTAAGACTTCCTTGGTGGGCAGTAATCCTTGTCAGCAAGGAAGAACGATTGGGGCTTTGATACGAGTTCCGTCTACAGAAAAATTATGGAAAATATAGTCCGCATTGTTATATATATATACTCAACACAAATGCAAAATAATAAGACACTTTGAATTTAGTTTTCACAATCAATTTATTTTTAGGAACCACACGCACTCGCAGTCAGAACTGAACTGAACTAAAACTTCAAACGTATACTGATGCTCACACAAGCGATGAAATAGAAAAAGAGCATTTTCGAGAAAGTCCCGTTTTCAATATCGAACTTAAATGTATATGTGACTTTTTCTTGTACATATGTATGTACCTTTGTTTACAAAAATTTATTTGATTCTGAAGACCTTGAAAGTATTACTTTATTTCTTATAAAGTTCTTAACAAATCCATATAAAAATATCAAAAAAGCTAACTTCGGCAATGCCGAAGTTTATATACCCTTGCAGTCTTTGGTAATAATTTTTTTACATTTTGAAATTTCTTTCCCTGCAACTGAATTCATCAATACACAAACAAAACATTCAAATTATTTTTCTTTTTATAATAAATTTTCTTTCTTCTTGCATCATTCCCTAAGCAAAGCACAACACGCATACACATACAGTTCTTGTAGCGCTGCGTCTGTGTGTGTGTATGCATGTGCTCTTTTGATTTCATGATGACGTAGTAGGCAGCGCTGCTTGCTGTCTGCCGGCAGCGCTGCTTGCTGTCTACTAGGTCATCATTTGAACCGATTTGTATTGACTGTAATTTCTGTTCTATTTATCCGATCAGATTCAAATTGGGGATCTGTCAATTTATGTCAAATACTATCATATTGGTAAATTTCAAGGGGATACTCTAATTTTTGCAAAAATGTTTGTTCTAGAGCTATATGATATAGTGGTCCGATCCTTACAATTTTCATACTTTATCTCACCCGGGTAATAAAAAGCCTACAAAAAAATTTCATCCCAATAGCTCTTAAGATGGCTGAGTAAAACGCGTACGCACAGACAGACGGACAGACGGACATGGCTATATCGACTCAGCTTCTCATGCTGATCAAGAATATATATACTTTATGGGGTCGGAAACGTCTCCTTCTGTGCGTTACAAACATCTGAACAATTTTATAATTCCCTCTGCAAGGGTATAAAAATAATTCGATATAGTTCAAGATTCTCAGCAAAAATTAATAAACAAAAATAATAACCATTGCCCGCCTCCGTGTTTTACAGTTTCTCTGACATGTCGCATTTGAATGGTTTCCCAGGTCTTATCCAGCAGTATTCCTTTCCTTCGGACTGATATCGGTTAAATTTGGACTCGTCCGACCAAATAAACTTCTTCCAGTCCTCAATGGTCCTATGCCGATGCATTTTGGCAAATTGCAGACGTGCCTTGACGTTTTTCTCGGACAGTGCTGGCTTTGTTTTCTTTACAATCGGAGTGTAGCCGATATTTCGAAGTGCCCTTCTTGCAGTTGATTCACTAACCGGCTTAACAAATGCTTTGGCAGCATCCTTGGGTGTCATATGACCATATTTTTTAATTTGGCTGATCATTAGGCGTGCATCACCATCAGTAATCGGTCGTGGGCGTCCGTTGGATGTATTTTAGTTGTTGATTTCACGCCGTTTTATTACTCTAATGACTGTCGCCTGACTTATAGAGGGAGATTTGGCTATTTCTCGCGACGAGGATCCTCTTTCTGAAAGGCACACTATATTGTCCTCAACGGGTTTATAAATTTTTTTTTCTATTATCGAGTTTTTAATCAATTTTGCAACTATTAGATACACGGTGCAAACTACAAATGACTTTACTTCTTCAAAATTGACTACAAATATGAATATATTAAAAGCGAAAAGCAATTCCCCAAAATAACTGTATAATATGATGCAGTTATTGATAAAGAACCTGAAAATAGGAATAGTCAAAAGTGAGTCAATGCATGTTGTTTTTGTTTTACATCTCCCTTTTCTGTTGTGTTCGATCCTTCGTTGTCTAATTTGCATTATTTTATTAACAATAATCTAAGTAACTTTCAAAAAAAGTTTTGTTTCTTTTGCTTGCTCTATTTTCATACAGCAGCTGTTTAACTGCTGCAAACATTGAATCACTTTTGACGGCCACATACATATACACTTGCTCTCATATCTCTGCGTACACGCAAGAAAATTTTCGTACTTTAAGTTTGACCATCAATAGCGATCAGTAGAAATTTTTTTTTTTTTTATTTGTTTTTTTAGTTATTAAACTTAATATTTACTATCATTTCGGTTATCAAAACTAAAAACTAAAGCATAATATAACCATTAGAAAAAAAACAAACAAAAAAAGACTTTCCAAAAGTCTGCGTACATAACAAAAGGAACTAAAACCAGAGGGCCGGGGTTAACTTCGACCGCGTCGAATTTGTATACCCTTGCAACTCTTTTGGTAATTCTTTCCTTACCCATAGATATCAAAATGTAAAAACGTTTTATCCAAAAAGTCTAATGTTTGCGAAAGAACGGCCTTCAATCTTAACGAACTTTTTGACAAAAGTCACTGTTTTCGACCGATCGTTCCTAGGGGAGGTCTATGATATAGTCACCCGATCTTGGCCAAATTTGGCACAGTCGTTTATAGCTACAATAAACTAACTTATATTAAATTTCAAATTTGACAAAGTCACTGCTCGTGACTTTGCCGTTTGTATGGGAGCTATATGATATAGTGGTCCGATCCGGCTGAATCCGAGATATACAACGCCTGCAGTGTATACAAGCCTACGTGCATTTCAGCTCTGTAGCTCTTACGGTCTCGGAGGGAGTTCGCGTTGATCCAGACGGACGGACGGACATGGCTATTAAAACTCGTCTCGTCGTGCTGATCAAGAATATTACCTTTTTTAATATACCCTCTTTGCAAGGGTATAAAAACCTGCATATAATGCTTTTTGGTTTTGCCTTTTTTGTTAAGCACCTCCGCCAGACGTCTAGGCATCGAATCTACAAGCTTGCTGGTATCCTCTGTGATAATTTTGCTCCGTTCATCTAAAATAACCTCCTTTAGCATTGCTTTTGAGGTAATGGTATGCTGTCGAATCCTGCGCTCAAGTAAATCCCATAGATGCTCTATTGAAATCAAGTCAGGTGATTGGGGTGGCGTAGGCAACTGTTTTTTAACGTTATAGAGGAGCCTATGCTTCACGTTATGAGCTGTGTGTTTCAGATCATTATCCTGTTGAAAGTAAAAGTCATCTGCAATCTGCAATTTTTTGGCACTCAGCTTCAAAATAACCATATAGTCTTTGTGATCCATAGTAAACTCTATAAAAGTGAAGTTTCCAACACCAGTAGCCGCCATACACCCCCAAACCATTACTCCTCCTCCTCCATGTTTCACTGTTGGAACCAAATTTTCTTTTTCGAAGGCTGCTGCCAAATATGCAGAACTTGCTCTCATCTGAAAATATGACCTTGTTCCAGAAGCTAGTCGGCTTGGTAATGTGCTCATTGGCGAAGTCCATACGCTTTACTTTGTTTGCCTTTGAAATGTGGGGCTTCCTACGGTCAACGCTTCCATTATACCCCGCCCACTTCCAAATGCGGCGAACAGTTTGATCGGACACTGTTTTGTTGAAGGGTTCCGCAACTTCAAGACTTCCTTGGTGGGCAGTAATCCTTGGATTTGGAGGCACCAGTTGATTAATTCGTTTCTTCTCCCTCTCTGTCAGCAACGAAGGACGGCCAGATCGGGGCTTTGATACGAGTTCCGTCTAAAAAAAAATTTATTTGATTCTGAAGACCTTGAAAGTATTATGAGTTACAATGGCTCACAGCTTATTTCTTGCAGGGGGTCAGTAAAACTTTAACAGCGTGTACGCCTTAAACAATTGAAGATATCAAAAAAAATTTAAATGCAGTTTTATTTAGTGGTCATTTATAATATATTTATTTATTCAGTGTTTTTTTTCGATATCTTGGATCTGGTCACACTTGCTTACATTATTTTATTGGGAACTATATGTCCACGTACATCTCATTTCAAAAATGGCAAATCCCAGCGAAATATTGTCGAAATTGTTTAGTTGAGCTTCAGTAGAGTGCAATACATCGTACATTGCTTTGTTCGAGAAAATCGGGTGACAGATAAAGGCCGAAAAGCATCGAACAAAATTTTTACTGACGCCGTGCGAAAAATTAAAGCCAATCCAAAATTACCGGCAGACAAAACTGGGGAAACAATGTTCGGCGAAGACAGTTCACCGTCTGTTACGAGATCAGAATTTTAATGGCCGGGTTGCACGAAAAAAGCCATTCATAAATGCAAAAAAACCAGAAGTGTCGACTAACCTTTGCCAAGGATCATGATTCCCGCCCAATTTCTTTCTGGGATGATGTAATATATGCAGATGAATCCAAATTCAATATCTTGGGTCGGATGGGATGCAATATGTTTGGCGCCAACCCAATACTGAGGTTGGAAACCTGGTTTTTATCGAAGGAACAATGGACAGACATATATATCTATCAGTTTTAAAGGAAAATTTACTTCAAAGTGCAGAGAAATTGGGCCGAGAGGGTCGATTTCGTTTTTATGCAGACAATGACCCAAAACACGAATCCGACATTGTCCAGTCCTGGTTGATCTGGAATTGCCCACATGTGGTCAATCCTCCTGCCCAGTCTCCTGAACTTAATGTGATTGAAAATTTGGGGGCAATATTGGACATGGCCATCCGAAAAAGGTAAATTTCCAATAAAAATTACATTAAAAATGCACTAATGGAAGAATGGAAACACGCCTTAAAGAGTTCATCAAACAAAAGGGGGGTCACACCAAATACTAGTTTAATTTGTTTAGAATAATTTTTAAAGTTAATTGCAGTGCACGAAATAAGCTGTGACATATATTATATTTAATAGTTATTTTGTACGTCGGATATATGTTTTTTTTGCGCTTATCAAATTTTATTTGTTTCTCGCGATTAAAAACATTTCTTTAACTTTTTAAACTCATTATCGGTTTTATTAAAATTTTAACATTCGAATTGTAATTTCGTTCCGTGATTTCCTTCAGTCTTTTTTGTGTTTTTGTTTCAATATACATAAATTAAACTTACAACCAGTGTTGCCAGAAATTCAGAGGCACCATAAGCTAGATTTAAGGAAAAAATAAACTAGAATAAGCTAAATATTTCAAAAAAAAAAGCTTAAAAATAAGCAAACTATAAAAAGACTTGGTGTATAACATTTAATATAAATTTTATTTTATTGATATATATCAAATTATACTAATGAAATTATGTCATCACGTTTTGAAACGACATATCTCCGCGCAGATCACCGGCGATGATATGTCGTTTTACAACGAATGCGACATATCTCCGCTCGAAATTATGTACAAATGTATGTATGTACATACAATAAATGAACATTCTGCATTCGTAATATAATATTATATGTCTGCGCGTAAAGCGCGTATTTGATTTATATGGACTGGCGCCAGTCGAATTGATCGGTTCTGTATTTCGGCGGTACAGTTGCATCAGCTTCTAATGGAGCTGTGATTGGTCATCTGCATTTTGTGGCTTAAAGAATAGCGTCGCCAACGCCGAGTGTGGTTCGGAAGCTAGTACAAAGCAGAAATTTGCAACGCATGTTAGTTGAGTACAGAACATGCGTACCAAAAGTGTGTTGCCTAGAACTGATATTTTCAGTATTAATAGCGTTTGGAAACATTTCGATTCAATTGTTTGAGCTGTGTGAGGCATTATGGTTTACGCAAATATACAATTCGAGCTCAGAGAAGGAAGCCGTGCGGGTTGTTCTTTGTTGCTGTTTACTCTAAGTGAGCAACAAATTTACATTAATGAAGTAAGTAAGTCGTCTCGCCGACTTAGGTATACCATACACCAGTAAAACAAATATTTCAAATTTATTAAACCAATGCATTTTCACATGCTTTTTATTACAAGCATATCTTATAATCTCCCTCACTCAAGTATACGAGCACCCTAGCGCCCCCACCAGCCAACGGCCAACTACGGCCTTAATGAAAAACGTTTATATGCATAACTTGGTTGTTTTTTGTCCGATTTTGATCAAATTTGGTGTTTTGCTGGGTATTAGTATCAAATTCAAGTGTGCCAAAATTGATTATAAAAGGTAGAAAATTCCGTGAGATAATCGAGTTTTCCCAAATTACGGGGGCGGAAAGGGGCGTGGCAAAATCGTTGCATATACAATATATGCGCATTTATTAAACAAATAGCTATTATAGTCTTTAGGAAAATCAAATTTGTTTAAATTTCGTGGGCGGAGGGGGGCGTGGCAAAAATTTGAAATAAACTTGACCACCTTAGGTAATACACGAGTCTACGTACCAAATTTGGTGACTCTAGCTCTTATAGTCTCTGAGATCTACGTGTTCATACGGACAGACGGACGGACGGACGGACGGACGGACATGTCTATATCGACTCGGCTGTTGATACTGATCAAGAATATATATACTTTATGGGGTCGGAAAAGCTTCCTTCTGCCTGCTACATACATTTTGGCGACTTTAATATACCATTTCACCCTATGGGTGTATGGTATAAAAATAAACAGTTAAAGAACGGTTCTACCACATACACTACATAAATACATATAATGCATGTGTAAATACAAATATTTATAACAGTTTGTTAGCAAATAATTCTGTGGAATTATACACTGCGGAGCTTAACAATAAGCGCACCTATGTATTTTTTTCTGTGTAGCTTTCGTAAGAAAAAACTGTAAATGAGGTATGGAAGACAATCGAAAACAAAAGTTGAGCACCAGCCGAAAATCACATAAATACAGAAAAAATAAGTTCCGTTGCAGTTGTTGTTGTGTTGTCACCAAATTTTGTTTTCGATTCTCTTTCATACCTCGTTTACAGTTTTTCGCTAGTCCGCCTATTACGAAAGCTACACTGGAAAAACTGGGTGCGTTTATTGTTGAGCTCCGCAGTGTATGTGTTGTTTTTATAATTTTTGTTATATGCGGTTTTTTTTCCTAATAGAAAAACGCTGGGAATAGAAGAGATTGAAATAAATTACGATGTTGTCAAACGTACTCTCCAAAGAAAGAGACAGACTTTCTTGCCTAAATCTCCTAGCTCAGCAACCGAACTACGTACAGCTTTTGAAGATGAAAATATTATGAAACTCTTTGGCACGACCAATTGAAATTCTCCAAAATGTTTTTTCAAAAAAGTATACTTGTCAAGCTCTTTCGCATACTGCGTATTTGCATCAGACAAGGTTATCGCTTTGATGCAAGCGAACATTCCGGAGGAAAATAGACATTTTTTGATTGATGCCACATTTAAAGTATGCCCTTTTGGAGAATTTAAGCAACTCTTAATAATATACATAAAACATTTGCAGAAGATAAATATCGTACTATTTTAAATATTATTAAATAGTTTGTTCACATACATTGACTCCAATATTTGCTGCTTAAATGGTGCATCTTTTATATCTGATTATGAAAAAGCCATGCGCACAGCTTTGAAAAACTTGCATCCTACCATGAACTTCTATGCTTGCTGGTTCCATTTTACACAAGCTTGTAAGAGAAATGCAAGAAAATGGCTTTTGGCTTTGAGAATGTGCTCAAACGCAATAAACAAGCCTACATACTTTTTCTGAAATTTTTGCATTTGCCGCTATTGCCACATTATAAAATTCTTGAAGCATTTAATATGTTGGAATTTCAAGCAACTGCTTTGGACAAGAACGTTTTTTCCCCCTTTTTAAAATATTTTAAAAAGCAGTGGATTTCGAAGGTATATTAACTTTTTTTTTATTCGATTTTTAATTTATTATATACAATTTATTACTATTTATAGGAGGGACCTCAAAACATATCGGTGTTTAAGCGTTCAACTAGAACTACTGGCTCTGTTGAAGCATACAATTTGAATTTAGGGAACAAAATTCAAGCAAAGGGGCATTTTTTTAAATTCGCCCAATGTATTATTGATGCCGAATAAGAAAAAAATCGTGAATTTAATTTACTTTTTTAAAACGGTGGAATTGGTAACCAGCCAGCGTCAAAAAAACTACGTGTAAGTTGACTGGAGATGAAATTTCTTATTGCAGCTAAGAACTTAATATCCTCATCTTTACAGGACCGTGCTCAAAAAATTATGGACGCTATGGATCTTTTAGACAAGAAAGATATCGATATTTTTGTGTTTCTGACGCGCATTGTGGCCCTCAATGAGAGATTTTCGAAGCAGGACCTATTCAACAGTGTGGACAGTGAAACAAATTTATGTAAGCTGTCGCCTGAACTGAAATCTTCAACGTCATCGCTGTCTTCGGATGCTTCCAACTTAAGTCAGCTATCAGATGAATATGACCCAAAGTCAGTTTTGCTGCGTCCATGCAATCATGTAAATATTTGTGCAATGTGTTGGGATCAAATTCTTTCCCACAACGAGGACAATTCAAATAGGAAACCTAAATGTCCAAGCTGTAACCAAGAAGTCATTGAGGCAATTCTCAATGTATTCATTTATAATTTAAAAAATATATAAATTTTTAAAAAAAAAAAAAAGTAAACCAAACATAATATCGTTCATGAAACGGAAAAAAAATGTAAACATGTAATGTAAAATGAACAAATAAATTGAATTTATAATTTCTGTGAAAGAATTGATTATTCTGATTTCAAACTTTGTAATATCTCTATAGTTATTAGGAATGCATATGTACATACCCGAAATAAGTTCGAAACGATAGTTCATTAATCGAATGTACATATATACATAATTTCGCGCCTAGATGTGTGGTTTCAAAACGTCATATCTCGAAAACGGCGAAGATATGACGTTGTAAAACGACATATCATCGCCGGTGATCTGTGCGGAGATATGTCGTTTTTCTAACGGCGGAGATATGACGTTCTGAAACGACATATCTCCGCGCAGATCTCCGGCGATGTCGGAGATATGTCGCTATGCCAAAATGGCAACACTGCGTACAACAATTACTTGCATTAGCGGTGTTGTTGTTTAGCTAATCTCTTTTGCTTTTGTGTCTTTACCGCAGAGGTAGGCGCCCATAGCCCGTGCGGGCACTTTTGCTCGGCAATTGCTCGTGTGGCCGTCTGTGTGCATGCCGATCTGAGCACGAAGTACAAGTTGAGAGCGTAAAAAAAACAGCTAGTGTCGCACAGACTTTTGACGAAAGCAGGACTATGTCGCTTTGTAACGCAGCTACACGCAGAAAAATTAATGCTTCACTTTCTTACATGGCAACTTTAAAAATATTCTACCATTATTTATATTTTGTTCCTATAGGGTAAAAATATAAGCGGACACGCATAATCTAATATAAATGTAATATACACATGTGTGCACACATATACATATATAGTATGAATAATATGTGTAATAGTTGATACAAAATATGCATTAATTTTTATGACATTTAGGTGAAAGGAATCCAAGGCCCATAACTGTACTTTGTTTTAATTTTTTATTCGTTTCTTCACATACGATTTGCGCAGTGTAAAGCAGCTTACGCACACCAGCAAGCGCACGCATACATTGACAGTTTGAGCTGGCTCTCTTTGTGCCTACCCCTGCTTTACCGTTGTAACTAACTATCGCGCTCTTGCGTACAAATTGTTGTTGCATGTGTTCAATTTGACGCGCTCACCCGCTCTTTCCTATCCTTTTTTGATTTGCGCTCTCGTCTTTCGCCTACCCACGACTCAGTGATACGTGTTTTTGTTTTTGTGTATTCTTGTAATTTTTGTTCTTTAGTTGTGAAGTCTTACTCTGCACATTAACCCTTGTCAGAACTGGTCAGTATATTTTTATACCATACACCCATAGGGTGAAATGGTATATTAAAGTCGCCAAAATGTATGTAACAGGCAGAAGGAAGCTTTTCCGACCCCATAAAGTATATATATTCTTGATCAGTATCAACAGCCGAGTCGATATAGACATGTCCGTCCGTCCGTCCGTCCGTCCGTCCGTCCGTCCGTCCGTCCGTCCGTCCGTCCGTCCGTCCGTCCGTCCGTCTGTCCGTATGAACACGTAGATCTCAGAGACTATAAGAGCTAGAGTCACCAAATTTGGTACGTAGACTCGTGTATTACCTACGGTGGTCAAGTTTATTTCAAATTTTTGCCACGCCCCCTCCGCCCACGAAATTTAAACAAATTTGATTTTCTTAAAGACTATAATAGCTAAAGACATCAAATTTAGTATGATTAATCCTTTAGTAAGCGCGCACAAATTTGTTGCAAAAAAATTTGCCACGCCCCCCTCCGCCCACGAAATTTAAACAAATTTGATTTTCTTAAAGACTATAATAGCTAGAGGCATCAAATTTGGTATGTGTATTTGTTTAATAAATGCGCATATATTGTATATGCAACGATTTTGCCACACCCCTTTCCGCCCCCGTGATTTGGAAAAACTCGATTATCGCACGTAATTTTCTACCTTTTGTAATCAAATTTGGCACACTTGAATTTGATACTAATACCCACAAACACCAAATTTGATCAAAATCGGACAAAAAACAACGAAGTTATGCATATAAACGTTTTTCCATAAGGCCGTAGTTGGTCGTTGGCTGGTGGGGGGCGCTAGGGTGCTCGTATACTTGAGTGAGGGAGATTCTATGCTTGTAATAAAAAGCATGTGAAAATGCATTTGTTTAATAAATTTAAAATATTTGCTTTACTGGTGTATGGTATACCTAAGTCGGCGAGACGACTTACTTACTTCATTTATACACATATTTGGTTGCCTTTAAAATTTTGTATTTTATTTCTTATTCATTTGTTTTTCTAAATTAAATTATTTTATAAAATGGTTGTCTGCTCAAAAAATATTTGCATAGTTGCCACTAATGCGGTTGACTCCCATGATTATATTCTTTTTGTTGGCTGTGTGACAATGCGGTTCAC
Organism: Drosophila equinoxialis; assembly: GCA_018150345.1. Taxonomy (NCBI): domain Eukaryota; kingdom Metazoa; phylum Arthropoda; class Insecta; order Diptera; family Drosophilidae; genus Drosophila; species Drosophila equinoxialis. The sequence goes on from JAECWI010000147.1 coordinate 85,924, forward strand.
GTTAAGTGTGCAGGTTACGCAGGCAGAATCAAGGAATCTATTGCTAAAGGTGGTGGCTTAAAATATGGATGTGATGCTTGCCGGGAGGTCGAGAATGAGATGCGCTCATTCATGAGGCGTACTAGAGATAGTTTTGACACTTTGAGGACATGTTTTAACTAATTCCAAGCGGAGTTTACCAGTGGTATTTAGTAAGGAATTACCAAATACCTTACTAAATACTACTTTTCTATATTCAGACGTGACCGGATTTCTCGCGTAGGCGGTGGCGTTCTGATAGCTGTTGATGCTGCTTTATCATCTGAAATAATTCAATTTTCTTATACCCAGGAGATTGAGTTTGTCGTTGTTAAAGTAAATTTTAAATCTTGTAATGCTTTTATTACTTGTTCCTATATTCCCCCATCGTCAGAATTTGTGGTCTATTTAAATCATTGCCTCAGTTTGTCTCCTCTTCAGTTTCTAGTCAAAATATGTTTTAGGTGATTTTAATTTACCTGCTTTGTCATGGTCACTAACAGATGAATCTACCATGTTGCTGCCCTCTATGACACATGACTTTATTGATGGAAAATCGTTAGATCTTATTTTTGTATTGGGTTCTTCTTATTGTGATGTTTCTAGGTTTCAACCTTTTGTTTTTTCCCGAAGATAAATTTCATCCAACATTAAATTTAAAAATTGATCTACCCTGGCTATCACCATTACTTGGCTCAAATGAGTTATCTCTAACTAGGTGCTTTCGTAAGACTGACTTTGCCAGCCTGAATGAAAACATTTTTACTACCGATTGGTCTTATCTGTACAATTGTAGAGATATGAAATCAGATGTTCGCTTCTTTTACGATACTCTGTATTCTTTCTTTGAAATTTGAGTGCCTCTTCATCGGCAGGAGCGGCTTAACAAACCTCCCTGGTTCTCTCGAGAGTTATCCAATTTGAAAAATGTGAAAACTCGATATAATAAGAAGTTTCAAAAACACGTTGTTCAAAATTTATATTATCTTCAGCGCTGTAAGCTTCAGTTTTCTTCTGACCCTAAACAATTTTATAATTTCGTTAATTCTAAACGTAAGACCTCTGTGCACCCATCTTTTTTGTCTTTTCAATATAAAAAATAAAGTAAGTAAGTCGTCTCGCCGACTTAGGTATACCATACACCAGTAAAACAAATATTTCAAATTTGTAATAACTAATGCATTTGCCTATTTTAAAATTCTGTTCACATGCTTTTTACAAGCATATCTTAATATCTGGCGCACTTATGCATAGCACCCTAGCGCCCCCACCCGCCAACGGCCTTCTCCGGCCTTATGCAAAAACGTTTATATGCATAACTCAGTTATTTTTTGTCCGATTTAATTCAAATTTGATTTGATTGCACAAGGTAAAAAATTACGGAAGATAATCGAGTTTTTAAAATTTCGGGGGCGGAAAGGGGCGTGGCAAAATCTTTATACATACAAAATGTGCGCATTTACTATGCAAATATACATACCAAATATGGTGTCTCTAGCTGCAATAGTTTTTTGAGATAAACGTTTTTTTAATTGCGGGGGCGGAAAGGGGCGTGGCAAAAATTTGAAATAAACTTGATCTCTACATACTACACGAGCCTACATTCCAAATTTGGTGGCTCTATGTCTTATAGTCTCCGAGATTTACGCGTTCATACGGACGGACAGACAAACATGGCTAGATCGACTCGGCTGTTGATACTAATCAAGAATATATATACTTTATGGGGTCGGAGAAGCTTCCTTCTGCCTGTTACATACATTTTAGCGACTTTAATATATGGGAGAGGGCCCAGTTATGACCCGGGTTTTGAAAAACATCGAAATTTTTTCTTCAGTTCAGGAAATTGAAAAATTAAGAAGACTAACATTTTAATATTAACCAAACGCAACTTTTTTCCAAAGAAAGTATGTTTATTTGAGTTACTCAAAAAATTTTGGAACAGATTTAATTTGGATAACTTTTTTGGGGCCAAAAAAAAGTGGCCCAGTTATGACTCACCTTAAGAAATTCACTGAATATAAGAAAATATGAAAGGAATGTCACACCAATTGTTGTAATTTAATGGTTTATTTATTATGTGGGCCTTCAATGGCAAAAACAATGAAAAACACAAAAGAAAATGGACTCCTATGACCATAAATGACAACGATTTTTATTCCTCGTCGTCCATGTCACTTTCGCAGTTTTTGCATGTAAAATAACTTGCTTGCATGTTAGCGCACTTTGAATGAAATGGACGCTTGCATACATTGCAATGGATAGAGTTGGCAGCGGTCAATTTCTTTGGCAACAGCTTTGCAGGTGCCATGGATGAAAACGCAAACTCAGTTATAGATTTATAATTTATTAACAATGACTGTCCCTTGCCGCCGTCAAAATGTGAGTGATTTGGTTACGCATGCACTTGAAGCTGAGCAACGTTTGTGAAATTGCAAATAACGGATGTAGCAACGTTGCGTTCACAAACAAATGCGTACGTAAAGAACAGTAGAAAATATACAGTGGTTCAATTACATGAACATTGACTAAAACTATGTAAAGTCATTTAAATCCCAAACGTTACTTAATCATTGTATTACCAAATGAAGCATTCCCGATCGAGATCTTCCAGAATATTCTCGGACAAACTGATCTCAATATGTAAATTTCCTTTCCTTGTTGTTAAACAACAACAAAAATGTTGGAATTTGACAATTTTACATAATCCAAGTGCAAAAAAAAAAAATGGGACATAACTGGGCCCCCAGCTGAGTCATAACCGGGCCTTTTTATAGTTTAAAGTTTATATGTATATTTTTTATAGACACTGCATAATCACATAAATTTTTATAAAATCACGAAATATACGGCAAATACAATATTTTTATGCATTACACTCACCTTTTCACTGTTAATTTCACATAATTTTGGTACTTTGAAAAAAATGAAAAAAAAAACTTTTTTCGCGCGATTTTCAACACGATGTTTGGTACGCGTATATACAATACGATTATTAACGTTGGGGTCTGTCCAAAAACTGCAGAACGTCTAACAAACATGATTTACAGGGCTCAAACTGTCATTCAATACCGCATTTCAAAAATATTTGAGAATGACATAACTGGGCCTGAGTCACAACTGGGCCCTCTCCCCTACCATTTCACCCTATGGGTGTATGGTATAAAAAGCGAGCACTGATCAGGCAATTACCGATATGTTTGCGAGTTTTTTCACAACAACATATTCCTCAACGGAATATCGAGCAACTCCGTATCCTTACCATTAAAAAAAAGGCTAATTGTATTTTTAATCCTGTTTATTCTCCGGGGCCAGATGGTCTACCTGGATGTGTACTCAGGTTCTATGCAAACGCATTATGTAAACCCATTTTAAAATTGTTTTTATTGTCTGTCGAATCTTCCTCTTTTCCATCTATTTGGAAGGAGTCGTATATCATTCCTCTGCATAAAAATAGCAAAAAGTCCGAAGCCTCTAACTATAGGGGTATTTCAAAATTGTCCGCTATTCAGGCGCGTAGCCAGAAAAATTTTTCGGGGGGGGGTTTTCAGCAAATATTAAATACACATATTCATACTTAATAATATAATGGATGACCTTTATTTCAAATTTTTTTCTACAAAAGAATGTCTATTTTCCGACTTGTTTTCGCCATTTCGTTCAAAATATCCTCTGGAGTGACTTTAATTTTAGAGTGGATGTTGAGCAAAGCTAGTCCGTTTAACCTCTTTTGACCCATTGTACTTCTTAGGTACGTTTTCAGCCTCCTTAGTGAAGAAAAAGAGCGTTCGCTCGGAGCAACAGAGACTGAAAGCGTCGCAGCAATTTGCAAATACCGATGAACCGTGGGGTAAAAAGACTCGCAACAATGATTCAATGCATCAATGAACGTGTTTTGTCGCTCATCTTTTGGGATTTCCGAACATCGCCTGAAAAAAGTTTTGCTATATTTTATCTTATGGCGTAGTACAAAAATTAATTTGTAACCACATTTTTACTTGATTTACTGAATTATTTTTCCATCGAAAGGTGAGGAAACAAAAATGAAATAAATGAACACGAAAATAATGCGAACAAATATATCATTCAACAATAATTGTGCTACCAGAAATCATAAAAGTCAATTACCTTTGCCACATTTTCATTTCAGCTTGAAATTCTTCGGTCGAAGAGTGTGTATTCGGCCATTGATTTTCGAAAGATTCTACACTTGACTTGATCTTATCGAAGTCCAGTTGATCACATTTTGATGGCAATATCGTTTGAATTTTTGAAAGAAGATCACGGTGCTTCATAAATCGTGACTCCAATTCTTCGCAATAATGATCCAAAAATGGGATAAAAGCTGATTTTCGATAGTATTCTTCTGGGTTACCAGTATGGTTATCTCTGTTTGCCTGACGTCCAACAACCCGGGGAACACTTAACGAACCTCCTACTTATTTAGTAGTTTCTTTTGCTTCTGCGAAAATTTTTGCAAATGTGGCGTTTGCATTTCTCCTCATATCTTGAACTTCGCTCAACAAGTTATCTGCATATCTTACACAAATGCTCAAATCGCAATCTTTTTTTTGTAAACTTAAACTGAGATTTTTCGTTAAGTGAAAGATAGGTTTCAAAACTGTGAGAGCAATTATGAACTGAGGTTTTTGTATAGACGTGAGAAGTGCATTGGGTTGAACTCCGTCAACTTTTGTCATAGTTTCATCCAGTTCTTCAAGTGCCAGACACACATATTCATACACATCTTGGAACAATTGTAAAGAATCAAGGTGCTCCACCCATCGAGTTTCACAAAATTTGAGCAATCGAGTACGCTTTGCATTAGGAGCATCATTCTTGATAAAAGTCTGCAAAATGATACTATCTTTACTTGATTGGCGAAAAAAATTAACTATTGCTTTGATTGTCCCAATACAATTTCTGATTGATGGAACGTCGCATGCATGGGAGATGACCAAATTTAAACTGTGATTCGCACAATGGAGATAAATGGCTTGTGGAAAAGATTTTTGAACTTCAACTGCGCAACCCTACCCTTGACTATTCCACTCATCGCGCGCGCTCCGTCATAACCTTGTTAATGAAAGAGACAATAGAAAAAACGTTATAGAAAAATTACATTTAGCACACAAGGAAATTTATTATGGAATTCCATAAAAAAGAAAGGCACAGCAATTTTTCAGTACTCATTTTTTTAATTCACCTTGCCCAACCATTAAAGAAGATTCAACTTTCAACTCTTTCAGAGTTGTTAGAAGTGCATTGCTGAGCCCTTTCCCGGTTACATCTTTCACAGGTGTGAAACACAAAAAATCTTCCTGAAGTCGATATCCCTCTTTTGAATTTTCGGTATATCGCACACAGATTGAAAATTGTTCAATTCCGCTGACGTCAATGGTTTCATCAGCGATAACTACGAAACATTTTGACTTGCTAACGCGCTCGACAAGTTTTTCTGTTATCGTTTTTCCAGCAGCATTTATTATTTCGTTTTGAATAGATGGACTTGTATATGTAGCTTTGGCAGAAGCAGTGTCCAAATGTTGACGTAAATCTGCATCACCACTTTCCAAGGCAAAACGCAATAGTGCTTTGAAATTTCCTTCACTTTCTTTTGCAACTTCCGTGGATATTGGACCGGAATCACGATGACCTCTTAGTGCGATCCCTTGTCTGCCACATAGAAGTACAGCCCGGATAATTGGAGTCAATTTCCGTCTATTGTCGATTCGCATTTTCATTCGACTCAAATCGATTTCACTCAAAATATCGTCTTTTTTGTTCTCAAAAACAGATTTGAAATTCTCTGCATCAATGAAAGCATTTTTGTTATTTTTTTTCTTGATGATCTCGGAACATTTCAAGGGCTTTCTTCCAGTTCCTGAACGGTGCCCCCACAAAAGTTTTCACAATTTGATGACTCCCCTTGCCAACTGTTCCGACTGCAAATAAAACACAATATTTGCAGTAAACTCCATCTTCTTCAGCCGAGTAAGACAACCATTGAAAGGATCGCAACCAAGACAACTGAAATTTTAAATTTCGATTGCTTGATGTTGGAAACTTAAAAGTTTCATCTGGGACCCATACATCAACAAGAAGTTCATATTTTTTTTTTTGTCGTTGAGTTTTTTCCGGCAGTAAGTAACAATGTCTTTCGGGGAAACCTGCAAAACAAAGTGGAAAACAATTTGCTTTTCCCAGCTGCATTGGGAAAATTACGATTCTTATTGCTAGTAATTGTAACTTCGTGTATTACAAGTAGGAGCATTTTGAATCGAATAAAGGTACAATTGATTGCAGCAGCAGAGGTAATGACTGTTAAATACCTGTGCAATTTTGGGCTCGAGTGAAGATGCTGTATCGGGAGCCTCTGCTTGCTGCTTATCAGTTTGTTTAGAAGTTTCCTAAATGAAATGTAATATATTTTTATAACCGTAAGTAAGTTGAGGAAATCCAAAACATGATGATTCACTTGATATTCCAACTTGTAGTATTCGATATGACAATTTGTACTTACCTCCTGATTTTCTAACCTAGGTCTTTTAACGAAAAATTGACGAATGTCCATTCTTGTGTATGTGATCTTTTTAGTGTTTACTCACTATATTTAAGTTTACACGCTTTTTAGTGTTTACACTCAATTGGTTAAATCACAGAAAAATAAATATCATTCACTGATCGGTGGTAAGAACGCTGGTCAGGGTGGAACGGAAAACAACATCAATTTTCAAAATGCTGTAATATATTACGGAAGTTCAAGAAATTGTCGCAAGAATTTCCATTCATAATATTGCAGCCGAGTCAAAATAAACGGCCCTCGCTCAAAACAGACAAATTTATTTCAAGACGGATTGACGGACTACGATCATCTGTAGTCAGCTGATTGACTTAGTGTGGCAACTTAGCGAAGATAAGCGAATGTGGCAACATCGGGATTCGCGGAGAAAAAAACGTGCTTTTGAAACTATATGTATGTATGTACATATGTATAAACTATGAATGATTTCTCCACACTGAGAAATATAATTATATGTATGTCGTTGTTATCAATACTACTTTCTTCACAGAATTTTCTACAATAAATAAAGTAATTATTTTATTACAAAAGTATCTTTCCAAATTTTCCACTATTTCGGGGGGGGGGTTGAACCCCCGAAACACCCCCTGTATACACGCCTGCCGCTATTCCGTAAGCTTTTGAGAAAATTATAACTTCGCAACATTTTTACAGCTCTATTATCTCGCCATCCCAACATGGGTTTGTGAAACGTAAATCTACAACCTCTAACCTTTTAGAATTTACCTCTATAATCATCAAGGGGTTCAAAAATGCTATACAAACTGATGTCATATACACCGACTTCAGTAAAGCCTTTAATTCTGTTAATCATACCCTATTACTTTCTAAACTGAACGACATTGGATTTCCACCCCTTTTCCTTTCTTGGGTTCGAGACTATTTAACAAATAAAAATATCAAAGAAGCTAACTTCGGCAATGCCGAAATTTATATACCCTTGCAGTCCTTAGTAATAATTTTTTTACATTTTGAAATTTCTTTCCCTGCAACTCAATTCATCAACACACAAACAAAACATTCAAATTATTTCTCTTTTTATAAAAATTTTTCTTCTTCTTGCATCATTCCCTAAGCGAAGCACAACACGCATACACATGCAGTTCGTGTAGCGCTGCGTCTGTGTTTTTTTTTTTAATTCATAAACTACATTTATTGTGGAATATAACATATGTATATACAATGCAAAAATTGAAAGGCACGATAAAATAAACAATAGGGAGATTTCTGCGGGACGTCCCATGGGGAATTGCTTCGCAAAAACCTAGGACCTATTGGTTGTGGCCATTTCGCTCACGCTCTGCTTTTCTAAGGTTGATTGCCGCGAATCCTGTAAAGCTGCTTACTGCCTCCCCATGCCGCCGCGTCTGACAGCATAGTAGGCACCAGATTTTCCGCGGTCAGCACAGTGCCAACCTTCACCTCCAGAAGCCGCCGTTGCCTGGTAAATCTTGTACATGTGAAAAGGACATGTTCTGCATCCTCTACCGATCCTACGCCACACGTCGAGCAGTACGGCTCCGCCTCGTGCCCGAATCTATGCAGGTAGGACCGGAAACAACCGTGTCCTGTGAGGAACTGGGTCAAATGGAAAGACACTTGTCCATGCTTCCTTTCCATCCATGGCCTGATCTTGGGGATAAGGGTGTGGGTCCATCTCCCCTTGATCGACGAATCCCACCGCTCTTGCCAAGTGGCGACGCTCTGCGACCTTGCATCTCTACTGGCCGACCGTTTTAGTTCGCCTCGTTTTGTCGCATCTGCGATGATCCTGGCCTCTTCCGCAAGCAAATTGATGGGAATCATGCTTGCAATGACCAGTGCTGCCTCCTCCGAGATCGTCCTAAATCCGCTGCAGACCCTTAACGCGCAGAGACGGTAGGTAGCGGTGATGCCCCTGCTGTACGCCTTGATGTGAATGGCGCTGGCCCAGATTTGTGCCGCGTACAGGATGGTTGATTTCAGCACGCTCATCAGCAAGAGTCTTCGTTCTTGTTTCGGGCCTCTCGTGTTCAGCATTATCCTAGATAACGCCTGGCATGTGCTCGCTGCTCTCAATTGGACATTCTCCAGATGCTCTCTGAAGCATAGACGCGTGTCTAGCCATACCCCCAGATACCTGATGGCCCGCTTTGAGGTGATTGTGGAACCATCTACGTACACTGAGGCATGTTCGACTATCTTTCTGCTACTTATCAGGACCGCCTCCGTTTTTTCGGCTGCCAGGGCTAGGCCAACCGAATGTAGCCACCGTGTAACAGTGGCTATAGCTACCGAGGCCGCTGATTCTGCCATTTCTAGCTCCTTGGCAACAACTACGATAGCCACGTCGTCAGCATAGCCAATGGATTCACAACCTGGCGGGAGTGAGAGACGCAGTACTCCGTCATACATCACGTTCCATAGGAGCGGTCCCAAGACCGAGCCTTGTGGCACTCCGGCACATTCCGACTTTTGGGGCCGTCCGAGGTGGCGTATCTCAGGGTCCTCTGCCTGAAAAAGCTCCGGACAATGGCGAGGAGGTACGGTGGGACGCCGAGATCGTGGATGGCGCTCAGGATGCAGCTCCAATCCGCAGTGTTGAATGCGTTCTTTACGTCGAGCGTGACGACAAGGCAGTACTGCTTGGTGCCACCTTTCCATCTTGTGCCCTCGATGGCGCTGCTGGCAATGCTGACCACCTTGCTGACTGCGTCGATGGTGGATCTTGCCTTACGGAAACCAAATTGGTTGTCCGAAAGGCCGCCGCACTCGCTGACGTACTCGTTCAACCTCGCTCCGATAAGGCCTTCGAACACCTTGCCTATACAGTCTACCAGACATATCGGCCTGTACGAGGGCGATACATCTGCTGGCTTCACCGGCTTTGGCAGAAGGGCCAACTTCTGGGTCTTCCATTGCTCTGGAAAAATTCCCTCCGTGAGGCAGCGGTTGAAGACGGCTGCAAAGTCGTCTGGTCTTAAGGACAGAGCCAATTTTACGGCGCGGTTCGGGATCCTATCCGGGCCGGGTGCTTTGCCAAGTTGGAGCGACTTGGCCACCGCCAGTACCTCTTCAGACGAGATCGCCTTGATCGAATGTAGTACCGATGCTGGGGGGATGGGCTATGCAAGGGGGGACGGGGCGGTTTGGGAAGAGGCCGTCGACAATTCGAGCGACTTCTTCAGCGCCAGACGGGGTGGGATGGCGGTTTGCCTGTATCCGCTTAACCACTGTCTTGTACGCCTTGCCCCATGGATCGTGCTCTGCGGAATCGCACAGCTGCAGGTAAACTTCCCTTTTTGCAGAGAGAATAGCCTTCTTGAGGGACCTTCTAGCCGAGCTGTAATCGGCATGGTAGAGTGTCCAGTCCGAGTCCATGCGCTTCCTTGCTCTTTGGTATTTTCGTCGCGCGGCCATACAGGATCTCCTCAGGTCTTCTATTTCGCCGTTCCACCAGAATACCGGCTTCTGGTGGCTTCTAAAGGGCCTGGATTGGGCCATACTTGCCGTGCAGGCGGCTGTCATCATCCTGCAGGCTTCGTTTGCCATTTCTTGCGCCGTGGATGTTGTGAGGGTTTGCCGGCACAGCATTGCAGAGAACGCCTGTGGGTCCAGAGAGTCTTCTCGGAAGGGCATGTCAGCAAGGAGGGGCTGCGCTGTGCGTTGCTGTCTGTCCGGTGCACGGCCCATAGTGACACGTATCGCCTCATGATCACTCGCCGTGTAGCAATTGTCCAGCTTCCAGGCAGCTGTCGTTGCGAGACAACTGCTTACATATGTGAGATCTATGACGGATCCCCTACCGGCCCGATTGAAAGTGTTTTGGGCGCCTTGGTTGAGCAGTTCGACGTCCAGAGAGGCAAAAAGCGTCCAGTAGAGCGCGGCCGCGGGCGTTTGTAGAGGAGCTTCCCCATTCCTGTGCCCATGCGTTGAAATCTCCCGCGATTATGGTAGGTCTGTGCGTCCTTGCGTCGGATGTCAGCTCGTCTAATGCCTTGCAGAAGTCTGTGAGGCACAGGCTGGGCGGCAAGTAGCAGCTGTACAGCCATATCCCGTTTACCAGCGCCCTGACGAAATGCTCGCCAGCTAGCTGGGCAAGAAGCTGCGTGGGCGGGTTTCCACATGCCCAGATGGCGGCCTTGCTTGACGTGCTATACGTCCAGTCGGATGAAGTTTTCCTACGAAAAGGTTCGCTGATTACAGCCGCATCGGCTCTGATCTCACGCACCCTCTGCTTGAGCAGCTCGTGAGCGGCCTCGCAGTGGTTTAGGTTTAGCTGGATAAAACTAAACATTTCGCCTTGGACGAGACGACTTTGTGGGCCCCGCCTGCGTTTTTGAAGGGCACCGCTGACTACCTGCCACGTGTTTACGCTCGGTTATCCCTCTTGACTCGCATATGCAGCAATTGAGGTCGCTACTGCAATCCTTCGCCTTGTGGTCCTTGCCGCCGCACCTTAGGCACCAATTTGTCCTATCGACAATGCTGTTGCATGCTGCTGCCACGTGACCGAACTCGAGGCACCTGTAACATCTGGATGTCGATGTGCTGACGCGTATCCTGCATACTGAGTATCCGATCTTCAGATGGACTGCCTTCAGAATTGCTTCTGCAACCGATACCGGGACACAGACTGTTGCTCTTTGGTTACCGCCGTACGCTGGGCGCAAACTCTTAATGTCGTCGATAGCAATTTTCAGGCTCAGCTGGACTAAAATTGCCTGGACAATTTCCTCCTTAGTGGTCTCACCATCCAAGTCTAGAAGTTCTAACCTGGTCAGATTTGATAGCGCCCTTGCCTCGACTTGGCCTTCAAGCGCGGATCCAATGTCCTCCTTCAGTTGGATCACATTTTCAGCTCCTGTTGCGTTTAGCTCCAGTAGGAGATCACCTTTGGCAGTACGCCTTACTGAGCGAACGCTTTCGCCCACTGCCTGCAGCTTGATGTCCTGGCTTCTTGTCACCAACTTTAGCATGTCGCTATATGACATCTCGTTTGTTGGCTGTACCAAAATAGCGGTCGGACGTTTTTTTGGAAGCGTCCGTTTCGGTTGCCTCGTCACGGTCTGCCATGCAGGCGCTGATGGCGCTGGCTGTGGTGCTCTCTCATGGTTTTCATGCGGCAAAAAACTTTCTCGCGACCGGCGATTTTCATGTGGCAAAAAGTTTCCGAAGTGTTGGCGACTGCTCTCTGGCGAGGCAACTTGGGGTGCTGCAGATTTTCCGTTTGTTGCCCTCTACTGACGAAGGATTGTCGTGGTGCCTTTGTGCACTTGGGGCATGCCACTACCGGCTCAAGGTCGCTATTCTTGCGCAGAGCGAGGCTTACTATCTGCTGCAGCTCTCTCAGTCTGTCTATTTTCTCTCTAAGCGCATTTGTGATGGCACGCTTGCCTCCTTCCCTCTCTGGCTTGATTCGATCTGCAATCTCCTCTAGTAGGACTCCCATTTCTGCCACCTCCTGCTTGCCACTTCTAACTTGTTGCAACTTGGACTTCTTTGGTTGTGCCGCACCGCCTGCTGGTGGACTCATCGAGTCTTCACGCAGTCTCTTTGGCGTTTCGTGGGGCACACCAAATATCTCCTCTATTCCTGGCGGAAGCCCCACCCCGAACATAGCCTCTATCTCTAGCTGACTCGCTGGGCTGCCCTCGCAAACAGATTCAGACCATCTGACCGGCGCTGTGGCGAGCGCCAATGAATGACGCCGCACACTAGTTGACCCCGCCATCGAGCCAGCCGATCTCAAGCCCTCCATTGCTTGCAACCAGGTATTTCCCCCTGGGACTCTATATGGAAGTTATGCCGCTCCCTGCTCGGCTCCACACACTTGGAAATTTCGGTCTGTGACGGCCGAAAGTGCCAACCACTGCACACTGGTTGCGCTTATATGGGGCTGGTGGCCAAAAATACTTCCAGTAAAGATAGAGAGCTGAAATTTTTTCCTGGGTATTAGAGATGAATTTAGATAGCATACAGTAAATATTTGTGAAAGAGAGAAACTCCCCACCCCCTCCCCTCCAGCAAGAAATAATTTTAAAAATTCGTGATTCCATTTTTTTCAACCATATATAACAGCAAATATTATTTAATTATAAGATAATAAAAATGATGAAAATTTAAGATAAATAATAAACAAGGTTAACATACATCATCCAATAAATCATATGTAGATGATAAAAAGTGGATTTCTGATTCTTTGGCAGATTTCTTTGACCTGTTATAAAAGGGTCTGATTTCAAAAGAAGCACTTTAATTAAATCTGTATTTGTCAATATACGAGACATCTTCCTAGTATGCTGCAGCCGACACTTTTTTATTTCTTTATTGTTTGACTCTGCAGCTTCCTCTGAGAGCTCACCAATCGAAACCAAAGCGTGCTCTATAACCTTTGGTGCATGAATTAAAATTTTATGCACTGTTGCTGGAAGGTAGTACCATGGATACATTTCAATTAATTTATTCGCTGTATCTAGTGCGAATTTTTCGAATTTTTTTATATTTATTTTGTATCCTGATGCTAAGGCTTGCAGTATCGCAGCGCATCGTGCAATAACTTCTTCATCAATGCCTGTAATCTGAGATGCTAAGCTTGGGTTACTGAAAAATTTCCTGGCAGTATTACCATCGTTGGAGTTTCCTCTACCTCCATCCTTTGGCGTATCGACCAGCAACCCCATTTTCTCTCGAAACTCCGCTTGAATTTTATGTTTTTTCTTTAATACAATAGACTTGAGTTCTCCCGATCGTACTTGCCAAAGCTTTACATCCAGCTTGTACGAAATGTGCAAGAAATATTCGAAGAACCGGATATATGAATGAAGTGGTGATAGCCCGAATTCAAAATACTTTTCTTGCACATCTCTTCCAACACATTCTTCAATATTATTCATTTCTGTGGGCTTGGCTCCACATATAAAGCATTTCATCGAGGACGTGTTGCTTAAAGCGTTGCAAACTTTACCATCCACCATGGTTAATTGAAGGGCGTGCTTTATAGAAACTGTTGTATTGCAAATTTTATGCTCTGTTGTCTTCAAGTTAGCTATTTTCTCCTTGAAGTAGAGCTCTTCTTCGACGGAAAGTGCGGCGGTTTCCTTTTTTAAATTGAAGCCTGAGTGGCCTACAATATCGGGTAGACGATGGCCTGGGATTTTTCCATATTACTTTAGAGTCGGTTACAAGCTGAAGTGGGACGTACGATGTGACAAATAAACTTTTCTCATCATTAATACAATTGGAAAACTTTTGTTTATATTCGCTGTGGCCAGTGCTGCCATCGAATCCCCATTTTCCAATTAATGTTAATGTTTTTTCAGTTTCATCCAAACGTTCTTCAATTACATTCTTTTGAAGCTCTAAAATACTTAAAGCCGTGTTGTCTAAAAGACTTTGTAGTTCCACTTCTGCATGTGTTTCGTCTACAACAATATTATTTGGATATCTCAATGTTTTGAACTTAAGAATTTTTTTCGTATCTTGGCAATAAGTTATAGGAAACTTCTGAATTTATAAATGATCTAATGACCAAGTATTGGTGTTTGGACAACCCAATGTCGACGACAAGCGACAAGACCTTTTCAATATTTATTTCAGTTGCATTAAGGCTTGACTGAGAATCAGATGAGCGCAAAACAGAAGCTGCAGACTCATCATGCTTTTGTAGTAGGGCTATTCGGCGACGTTTCGTCCTTTTTTGAGGACTCAACATAATCCATTTTGGGCCGTCCACGACTAGAACTCAGATCAATTTGTTGAGCACTACTAGTAGGTTTCAGGACAATAAATTCTTTAGTTTTTAGCCATTCAGATTTGTATTGTACAACTAAACTTCTAATTCTTTTGTACTGAATCCAGAACGCAACTATCTTTTTGCAAATGTACTGAATACATTTCTTAAGGTCAATCGTATTGACTTCGTAGCCTTTGCTTTTTTATGTTTAGTGCCAGTAAATTATTTATGCCTTGCATTTTTTCGGCATTCGTGCCTTTTTCTTTGCACCAAAGATCAAAAATGTGGATGCGTGAAAACACACAGTTATAAGATGCTCCTATACAATCAAAATAAAATGTGCAAAGCAAACATAAATTAGTACAGTAAATTTAATGTAAGAAAAGGTACAAAACAAACGACGAAAACGAAACCAACAACACAAAGATCAACTGATAACGGTGGATATTTGTCCCATGAAAATAAATAAGACCACTTTAGTTTATTTATCAATACAAGCTAATTAGCAACTTTTAGTAACTAAACTTTTATGATTATTACCTTAAAACATTGACAAATACAGTGATGGCACTCTCAATGGGGGGCATCCGGGGGCAACACAACTAAAACTTTTAGTAAACATAGAAAAGACGTACACAAACTGCACAAAAAAGGTTAACCCGTTCAAAATCACACAAAAATGTTTGAATTGATCAATTTAATCTTTAAATACACATTTATTAAAGTAAATACCTTCAATTACAAAATCCATTTTAAATTACTAATATCGGACAACTTTGTCAAACGTTTCATCACTTTGAAGAACGAATTTCGAATGACAAAGTACAAACAAACCTCAGACGGGCTGCAAAAATGTACACAAGTTCATTCTTTTAATGCTATTTTTAGAAAGTTCCGTTAGATTTTCGGAAAAACCGGTTTGGCGTTTTGAAGATTGAACATTTTAGTGTCAATTTGTGTTCGTTTTGTCCAAGTATTTTGTGATGATATTTTTGATTTTTGGCCTATGGACGCAACCAGTGTGCACTGGTTCCAATAAACCCAAATTAATTGTTAGAAATTTTCTGACAATTAATTACTGTGAAAAATGCAATTTAAAAATTTTTACACAGTGCGGATTTGAACCTGGTACTTTCGCCTCCTAGGCTGAGTGCTTGCCTTGGGGCCCACAGACCGAGTTGGCGGCTGGGGGGCTGAAACACAGCTATGTACGATGGGGACCCCAGAAGTATGCCACACTTTGCGGGATCGCGCAGCTAGGTTTGAAGCTTAGCTTAAAAGCTCTAAAGCTTACGACTCGTTCGGTGGGTTGGCAAGTGCCAATATCAGTGCTTTTAAGCCCGGGTTGGCCTGACCAGTGCACAGCTGGTGCCCACACCACGAGTCTGGTTATCCAGCTGAGTGCAAAAGTGGGCGAAAAGAGGAAAGGAAAAAAAAAAAATACGCAGAAAAAGTATATGCAATAGAGCGATGACTCAAACCAGGATAATAGATAACTCTCCCTCCGTTATCGATGTTGATGCTGATGTTGATGCTGATGGGGGAGCGATCACCCCACTAACACACACGCGTGCGCGAGAGAGGCGGGAAGAGCAACTGGCGCCCCTCTCCCCCTGATCAGGCGACCACAAACCGGCCCTATCAGACTTAAAAACTGAAACGAGACCGTTTGACCGGCGATTCGGGAAAAACCGTGAGTAGGCCTGCGTAGCCAGCACCGTCTTACACCGTCCACTTTATTTTTCAGAGCGTACACGTTCCTCAAACTAGTTTAAAAGACCGGACTTTGATAGAGCGACGAAACCAGCGTCGGTCCTCAGTGCGTGTGTGTCCGCTGCGTCTGTGTGTGTGTATGCATGTGCTCTTTTTGATTTCATGATGACGTAGTAGGCAGCAAGCAGCGGTGTTTGCTGCCGGCAGCGCTGCTTGCTGTCTACTAGGTCATCATCTGTCAATTTACATATATCAAATACTATCATAATGGTAAATTTCATGGGGATACTCCAATTTTTGCAAAAATGTTTGTTTTAGAGCTATATGATATAGTGGTCCGATCCTTACGATTTTCATACTTTATCTCACTTTATAAAAAAGCCCAAAAAAAAATTCCACCCAATAGCCAATAAGATGGCTTAGTAAAACGCGTACGCACAGACAGACGGACATGGCTATATCGACTCAGCTTCTCATGCTGATCAAGAATATATATACTTTATGGGGTCGGAAACGTCTCCTTCTGTGCGTAACAAACATCTGACCAAATTTATAATACCCTCTGCAAGGGTATAAAAAAGAAGGTACTTTTTATACCATATACCCTTAGGCTGAAATGGTTTATTATAGTCGCCGAAATGTATGTAACAGGCTCTACACCCCAGTCGATCTACACATATCCGTCCGTCCGTGTGAACACGTAGATCTCAGAGACTATAAGAGCTAGAGACACCAAATTTGGTACGTAGTCTAGTGTATTACCCACGGTGGTCAACTTTATTTCAAATTTTTGCCACGCCCGCCTCCGCCTATGATAGCTAAAGACATCAAATTTGGTAAGATTAATCCTTTAGTAAGCGCGCAGAAATTTGTTGCAAAAAATTTTGCCGCTCCCCTCCGCCCACGCAATTCAAACAAAACCGATTTTCTTAAAGACTATAATAGTTCGAGACACCAACTTTGATATGTGCACTTGCTTAGAAAATGCGCACATTTTATATGTGTAAAGATTTTGCCACGTAATTTACCTCCTTGTGCAATCGAATTTGATACACTTGAATTTGATACTAATACCCATTAAAATATTAAATTTGATCAAATTAAATTTGGCCGTTGGCTGGTGGGAGCGCCACGGTGCTCGTATGCTTGAGTGAGCGAGATACTAAGATATGCTTGTAAAAAGCATGAAAACAGAATTCTTATAAAAACGTATATTCATTTGTTATTAAAAATTTGAAATATTTGTTTTACTGGTGTATGGTATACCCAAGTCGGCGAGACGATTTACTTACTTCATTAAGTCTTCTTATTCCAATTTCATTCCTGTGACATCCTGTGTACTTCAAGAAAGTCATCTTGGCCCTCTGCCTTTCACATTATTCATTAACGATCATCCATCAGTCATTATTCATTCACGTGTGCTTATGTATGCTGACGATGCCAAGCTTTGTCTTAGGGGCTGTCCATAAATTACGTAACGCGATTTTTGACAATTTTGAAAGACCCCCCCCCCCACAAGTGTAACACCACATTTAAAAAGTGCGAGGACCAAAAAAAAGCTAAAAATTGTTTAAATATATGGGAAACTGGCCAAATAATGGCTAAAACATTTAAGCTTAAGCTTTTTCTATCTTGAAAGGTTATAAAAATATACATATGTTACGTCACAAGCTTTCCCATCCCCTCCCCACCCTATGTCACAAATTGTCACACACACAGAGACCCCCTCCCCACCCCTAAATGCGTTACGTAATTTATGGACAGCCACTTACTTATAAAGAAACAGATTCATTTAGTCGGCTACAAGCTGATCTTATAAACTATCAATGGAAGGTAATGACTTTTCATCGTAACTTTCTCAACTGTAGAGTCCAAGCGAAGCTGCAATGACTGATCTTGGCCATCAAGCGAAGTCCCCGTTAGGCCCAGATCCGTTGCCTCGTGGACTGGGGAAAGTGGATGGAGAGGGAGACGTGGGAATAAGTGTTAGAAGGGTTAAGGGATGGGGGTGGTGAAGAGAAACTGCATCGACTGATCTTGCTTGCCAGCGAAATCCCACTGGCAAAGATGCGTTGCCTCTTCACCTGGAGCGACTGAGTGTTACGGGACAAGGCTAAGTTAAAAGGGATAGGGTGAACGTAGGTTAATGACGCAAAGTGTGCCGATTAGCAGTAACATAAAAAAACCCGCGAGTTCATCGTTATAAAATATATCAGATTTATTAGTAATTGGTAATTAGTGACATAACACAAAATTTTAATATCGTGTTTTGTGCAGTGTTTACTAACATATTGTTAAACCAAACCAATTATTGACCGACGCAAACCGTATCTATAAATATCAAAGAAAAAAACTTCGGCTATGCCGGTTTTTATATCCTTGCAGTCCTTGGCAATAATTATACCATACACCCATAGGGTGAAATGGTATATTAAAGTTGCCAAAATGTATGTAACAGGCAGAAGGAAGCTTTTCCGACCCCATAAAGTATATATATTCTTGATCAGTATCAACAGCCGAGTCGATATAGCCATGTCCGTCCGTCTGTCCGTCCGTCCGTCTGTCCGTATGAACGCCTAGTTCTCGGAGACTATAAGAGATAGAGCCACCAAATTTTGAATGTAGGCTCGTGTAGTATGTAGAGTGATCAAGTTTGTTTCAAATTTTTGCCACGCCCCTTTCCGCCCCCGCAATTCAAAAAAAAAAAACGTTTATCTCAAAACCCATTGCAGCTAGAGACACCAAATTTGGTATGTATATTTTGGATAGTAATTGCGCACATTTTGTATGTATAAAGATTTTGCCACGCCCCTTTCCGCCCCCGAAATTTTAAAAACTCGATTATCTCCCGTAATTTTTTACCTTGTGCAATCAAATTTGGCACACTTAAATTTGATACTAATACCCAGCAAAATACGATCAAAATCGGACAAAAAATAGCTGAGTTATGCATATAAACGTTTTTGCATAAGGCCGGATATGGCCGTTGGCGGGTGGCGGCGCTAATGTGCTTATATGCATAAGTGCGCGAGATACTGAGATATGCTTGTAAAAAGCATGTGAACAGAATTTTTTAAAATAGGCAAATGCATTAGTTATTACAAATTTGAAATATTTGTTTTTACTGGTGTATGGTATACCTAAGTCGGCGAGACGACTTACTTACTTAATTTCATGATTAATGGTTTTCACATTTTTTTTATGTGAAGTTAATATTATATTGAAAGTAGTTTATTGTTCATAACTATTGGAACTTCTTTTCTGGCGCCCGTTCTCGACGAAATCAACTCTTCATAACCCTTTTACGATTCGTAAATCACAAAGTTGCCACTCACACGCCTCTCTCTCCATAATAGGGGTAATCTAAGAGTAGTGTGCCCATCTCATCTTTACATTTACATATGTATGTCAGAAACTTTGATCAACACGGTTTATCAAAGCACATTCTGCAATAATGCGATTATCACGACATAAAATAAAAACTATCGTTTTCGTGAATATTTCAAGAAAGAAATGTAAACAGAAGAAGACTTTCAAGCAAAGTCTCGCTGACGGATATAAAGTAGAAGCGACTCAAAACTATGACGATGATAGAGATCTACTCGAAGAGAACTCCGACACTGAACTGCCTGCAGATCAGGAAGAATAAAAGAAATCAGATCCAGCTCTGTGCTCTAATGTTGCTTAAGCTTGTGAGACACGCAAAAATTATGCGGGTTGTTGTTATTTTTTGTTACAACGCTATTCATTTCATGAAAAAACTTACAAACAGCTGTTTCTTGCTTATAAATTTCTTTTGACACTTTCCTGTACGGAAGTAGCTTGCGAACGATCATTTTTAAAGTTAAAATATGTATGTCAAAAATAGATTGAGAAGCTGTTTGACGCAAAACCATTTAGAAACTTTCATTGTTATGGCAGTTGAAAAAAAAACTTGAATTTTTTTTTTTTTTATTTTAACGTTTAATATATATGTATATGTTGAATCTACTCTTAAATTAGAGCCTAACAACAAGTTTGAGATATTTTTCTTAATCTAGTACCTATGATATATCCAGGGGATATTGCAGGCGGCCCTAATCATTTATTATTGGGTTGGTCTGTCATTTCTTTTAAGACGAATTCTATTATTAGTTCGCGTAAGGGAATTGGCAAGAACATTAGGGTGTACATCCAGTTTCGCAGAATACTTTAGTTGTTGACTACCTATTTCATATTTTACGCTAGGTATATTTAGATCATTTTGAATGTTGTCGTTCCGTATGTACCACGGAGCCCCAGTGACTGATCTTAAAATCTTCGACTGCGCCCTTTGTATAATGTCGATATTGCTGGTACTTGCATTTCCCCATAGTACGGCGCCGTAAGTCCAGATGGGTTTCAGTACGGAGTTGTATAGGAGGACTTTATACTCCAGACGTAGTGGGGACCGAGCATTGATGATCCAATGTAAGCTACTCGCTTTCAGTTTAAGCTGTGACTTTTTTGCCTCGATGTGCTTGCGCCAAGTTAGTCTTCTGTCTAGGTGGATACCAAAGTAAGTGACATCCGCGGCTTGAGGAATTGGTACGTTGTTTAGCATTATAGCTGGACAGTTTCTTCTGTTAAGCGTAAATGTAACATGTTTGCATTTCTGCTCGTTGACCCGGATACGCCGGGTTGCTAGCCATTCCTCTACCACCTTGAGGTGTTCCTCTAATTTTGCAGAGGCTTGTATTGGGCATTTGGATCTGCTGAGGATTGCCGTGTCATCGGCAAAAGTGGACGTTGTAAGTCCTAAACTCGTTGGTAAGTCTGCAGTGTACAGCAGGTAGAGCAATGGGCCGAGTACACTGCCTTGCGGTACACCAGCTTCGATTTCAAAGTCAGCTGAGACGGAGCCATTACATCTTACAGCGAATTTCCTATTGTAAAGGTAAGATTCCATGAGTTTGTGGGTGTACTGTGGGAGTTTCTGCCGGATTTTGAACATTAGACCCTCCAGCCAAACTCTGTCGAAAGCCTGGGCAACGTCGAGAAAGACAGCCGTACAGTGTTCTTTTAGTTCGAATGCTGTTCGTATTTCGGATGTTATACGATTGACTTGTTCAATTGTCCCATGTTTTTCGCGGAAGCCGAACTGGTGTGAAGGGATTGTGTTCTCCGATGCCAGAAATGAGTTTAGAAGAATCTGCAGGACCTTTTCAAAAAGCTTCAAAAGACATGGCAGCAAACTAATTGGCCTATAGGATGATGGTTGGGTTTTGTCCCACTTTAGGAATCATGATGATAGTGGACCTTTTCCATGCTCTCGGGAAGTAGTCAATTCTTATTATAGCGTTGAACATTTTGCAGATGTATTGTATGGCGATGGTAGGGCGTTCTAGAATCATTTTCGGTGTGATTAGGTCATGGCCAGGTTCTTTGTTCGGCTTTATGTGGTTTTTAATAACTGCAGTGATCTCATCCGATTGGAGTTCCGAGTACTCACTATCCGTTAATGTGCTCGAAGGGGGAAGTACAAATGAGTTTGATGTTGGATTTGGCTGGAAAACCATTTTAAGATGTGTGGCAAATACGGATGCCCTCTCTTCGTCACTGCGGGCCCATCCACCGGTTGGACCACTTATTGGTGAAACTGTCTCTGTAGGAGCGTTTAAAGTTGGGTGGGCTTTCCACAGAGGATGTTTAGTGCTGGATGAACTGAGCTTTTCTATGTATTTCCTTTGAGCCCAGATTTTCTCTTGTCTTAACTCCTTGGAGAGGTTGCGGCTGCATGCCTTAGGCGAAGTTTTGCTGCTGGTGATCGAGTAACCTGCCATTCTCTTCTTAGACGTCGTTTTTCCGTTACTAATCCGTTCTATCCGCCGGTTCGTAGGCCTGACAGCAGGTTTAGCGTAAGTAGAGGCATGTGGAGTAGATACTCTCGCTGCAGCTCCCATTATCGACTCAAGTGTAGAGACGCACATGTCAATGTCCTCTGCAGCGTCCAGTTTCGGCGAACAGTCAATGTGGGCACTCATGTATATTTTAAATTTAAGCCAATTTGTTTTGTTGTTTGTAAGTATGTATGGGCGATCAAGTACTTGAGGTCTTGTTAACAGTGTGAATAGCACTGGAGAGTGATCGGAGGTTAAATCTAGCAGTGTTTCCGCAGTGATCCGATTACGCGGAATCCTCTTGGTTACTGCGAAATCAATCAAGTCAGGCACTTTCTGTGGATCTGTGGGCCAATAAGTAGGCCTACCCGGTGAGACGCAATCCATCTTATTGAGGGGGTTGACTAGTGTGTTGTACAACTGCTTGCCTTTAGGATTTACCAGGCGAGATCCCCAGTGCGTATGTTTGGCGTTATAGTCCCCTGCTGCAATGAAGCGTTCTCCGAGTGTGTTAAAGAAACCGGTGAATTCCTTTTCAGAGATTGAGAAGCGGTGGGCAGTACAGGGCAACCAACGTAGTGTTGTCGCAGCTGGTTTGGACGGTTATAGCAGTTGCTTGAAGGTGCTGTGTTTCGAATATGTTGAGGAACGAGTGTTTTATACGGTTTTTGATTAGGTTGCCAGTCCCGCCATGAATGAAATTTAAAATGAACGCATTTTTAAATCCTTATCCTTACAGAGCAATTTACTTCAAAAACTCTTGACCGTTTAATGATTTAAAATCTAGTAAAATTCCGCCTTACGTATAAGTGCATTGTAAAAAAAGATAGGCAAATAAAATTGTTTGGGTGTTTGTAAGAAGTCGTTTCCGTTTTATTCACATACACGATCATACTTGATGTAAAACTTAAAAATGTGTACCCTTCATTTTCCTCGACATATTTTTTCAAGCATGTGGTATAGGGGGCCCTTCAACTTGAATGCCCGGTGGGCCCTTAGGGTCCCAGTCCGGGCCTGTGGCTGAGTAAAATTCGTATGCACAGACGGACGGACGGATATGGCTATATCAACTCAGCTTCTCACGCCGATCAAGAATATATGTATAAGAATATATGAACAATATATATGAAGTGTGTAAAGAGTTTCTTGACAGTGTCAAACATGTGTAATCTAAGTTTTTGTTGTTTTTTAAGTATAACCATTATTGTTTTTGTTTATGTTTTTTATCATTTGATTTAAAAATACCTAATTAACAGTTAACCATTGAAAAAAAATGGTTAAATTAAACAAAAACTGCTTATTTTTGAACATAAAGTAAATAAATTGAGCTTTTTTTCACTGTGTAAAGTGTTTCTTGACAGACTGTATATACTTTTATGGCGTCGGAAACGTCTCCTTCTGTGCGTTACAAACATCTGACCAATTTTATAATACCCTCTGCAAGGGTGTAAAAAGGAACACAGTTCTTTCTCACTCCCTTCAATATAAATAATTGTCCCAATGTAAAATAATCATAATTTAATAATTTCTCATTATGCAACGGGTACTAATAGAAATAACATGTATTTAAGCAGTTTAGTTAAACTTTTTTTGCTGACTGTTTATCAGTTGACTCGTCAATCAAGAGCCTGCATTTTGCA
The DNA here is from genome assembly GCA_018150345.1 of Drosophila equinoxialis. Classification (NCBI taxonomy): domain Eukaryota; kingdom Metazoa; phylum Arthropoda; class Insecta; order Diptera; family Drosophilidae; genus Drosophila; species Drosophila equinoxialis. Next base: position 109,450 of record JAECWI010000147.1, read on the forward strand.
TCGCCAATATCGTAACGAAGGTCATCAAAAACATTTGGCGCCAAAACATTTCTTATAATGCTTGAGCATTTTGTTCTGTGTATTTTCCATAGCTCGCAAATAACTTTTAACCGTTTTTTTCCCTGGAAGTCTGTATGCGAGAATAACCAAACAAGCATGTACAGTCGCTCTCTCTCTGAACATCAGACTTCATTTCTTGTTGTTTTCGGTTTCTGTCGAGTACCGATTCAGTTGAGCTGTTCGTGAGACGAAAAAAATTTATGAATTATGTTTTGGTCTGTATAAATGCCAATAGGGTATAAACCAAAAAAAAAAAAAAAATTATGAAAAAAAAATTTTCGCGCCATTGTGGCTACCCAAAAACTGAGGTCGATTTTACTACTAGTTTTTAACATTTGCAATTTTTATAAAAACATTGAAAATTAAAAATATTCATGCCAAATTTCAACTAAATCGCCCGAACAACGTTTACAAATCATTGAAATTTATTATCAAAATTCGTGTTCTGTGTAAAATGTGTTTCGCAAATTACGTCCATATTATGGTCGACACAACCGACCAACCGAGCAAGCCATAAAAGGCAATTGTGGACAAATTTCGCACACATTTTACTTTATTGGACATTCAACCATCGAATCGTGTACGGAGAGTGCGCACAGAAGAGAATATTGCAGCTGTATCGGCCAGTGTCAATGAAGATCGTGAATTGTCCATTCGTCGGCGTTCTCAGCAATTGGGACTGTGTCCTTCGAATACGTGGAAGATTTTGCGCAATGATTTAGGTTTAAAACCCTATAAAATTCAAGAATTGAAGCGGTCATGTGACATTACACCACTGGATTTTTTTTGTGGGGATATGTAAAGACATTGGTTTACCAGGAAACACCAGCGTCAATTGGTGCATTGGAAGACAATATCAGTCGTGTTATTGGCGAAATTCCCTTAGACATGCTGGAAAAAGTGGTGCAAAATTGGACCTTCCGTGTTGATCACTTGAAACGCAGTCGCGGCCAACATTTACATGAAGTCATTTTTAAAAAGTAATTGGCAGAAAACCAAACGCTTAAAAAAACAAACAAACAAACGCTTACATAAACGCGTTCAAAGTTTTACGGTTAGCCCAAACCGTTCTGGGTGCTCCGTCACCAAAATAACAATTTAATTATTTATTTATAATGTGATTGTAAATTAAAGCCAATATTCCTAATAGCTATACACTGTGGAGCATAACTATAAGCGCGCCCCCTTTTTTAAGTGTAGCGTTTAAAATAGACGGAATAACGGAAAAGTGTAAATGAGGAATAAAAGATAATTGAAAATACGTTTGATTGAGATCAAAACAAAAACAGCAATATAACGGTACTTTTTTCTACAAAAATGTTGTTTTTGGACTGGTGCATAACTATAAGCGCACATGGGAAAATTTAGAATTAAGAATTCTTATTACTAACTAATTAGATCTATTTTTTTTTTTTTTTTTTTTTTGTTTTAATAATGAGTATACCCTCCATTATTTTGGATTAGTTCAAACAAGCGATTTGGCATACTGGAAATTAAATTTTGAAGTGTGTTTGTTGGAATTAGTTCCCAAGCCGTTATAACGGCGGCCTTCAGCTCCCGTACTGTGTTGTATTGCTTATTTTGGTCGTAAATGGACCGCACCAGGATACCCCATAGGTTTTCCATTGGATTTATGTCGGGGGGGGTCACGATAGCCATGTTAAAACTTCAATTTTCTTTGTCGCCAACCTCTGTAATGTTTCCCGGCTGCTGGAATACGAACTTTCTTGCTCCTCTTCTGTTTATTACCGGCACTAAATTCATTTGCAACACTTCCACATACTCCGTAGAGTTCATTCGGGTGCTAGCAAATGCCAATTCCAAGCAGCCATTAACAGAAAATGCACCCCAGACCATAAGAGAACCGCCTCCGAAGTTTCTTTTTTGCGAAATATCGTGGATCCTTTCGCAAATCCCTCCAATATCCATTGAAGCCATCAGGACCATCCAAATTAAACTTTTTTTCGTCAGAAAAAATAGTCTGTAAAAATAAAATAATTAAAATTCGAAAACCGACGTTCCAAAAATGTATTCTTTGTTTTTAGTACATTTTTCCAATCCCTTGCCAAATTTATCCTGGCAAATTCCAGGCGTCCAGCAATATGTCGATCTAGCAAAAGAGGTGCTGGTTGAAGCTTTTGTCTTTTTTATGACATTTGACTTCTTCAAGACCCTATGAATTGTCCAGCGGGGCACACTTTGCCCACACTCATCGGCGATTTCTCGTGCCGTCTTCATTGAGTTGCTGGCAGAACGTATGATCCGGCGCTGTGATCGATCCGAAATTTTTGATTTTGGGCCTCCTGTCTTATTTTTTCCGTAATTTGCCGAATCCTTCAAAAAATTTCTCACAACACAATCGGAACGACCAATCCGTCGAGCAATCTCCCTTTTGGAGAGTCCTTCATCAAAAGAGCTAGGATTCTCCCTTTCTCTATTTCAAAAGGTATGCACCACGTGGCATTCTCAAATTTAAGCTTTTAAAAAAATTCTCCAATTTTAATTGATGCGCGCAAGTCGAAAACCAACGAAACAATGAAAGAGTAATAGGTGCGCTTATAGTTATGCACCAGTCCAAAAACAACATTTTTGTAAAAAAAAGGACCGTTATTATTGCTGTTTTTGTTTTGATCCCAATCAAACGTATTTTCAATTATCTTGTATGTATATGTATCTTGTATCTTGTATGTATGTAGTAGTTGTTCTTATATAAAGAGGGATTTTAGCTTTAATATTTACATATAATTCAATTCATTTTTTTTGTATCTTTCAAATTATTGGAGGGTTTTATATTTTGTGGTATATGTTGGTTGCTTTTAAAAATTATTATTGAGAGCTTTGAGGAGTTGGCTCTTCTGTAGTGTGGGGAGAATTGTTGCCATAGCTCGTCCTTGTACTGTTTGAAGAGTTTTGGTAGAAGTTTTTGTGTGTCTTTTGTATTGTAGTTGTTCTTATATGTCAAGGGGTAGAGAAGAGCTTGGCGTGCTGCTCTGTCCGTTGTTTCATTTCCCGTTATGTTGGTGTATCCTGGTACCATTTTAGTATTATTTTTGGATATTTGTAGGATATGATGTCTCGAATTGTGGTACAGTAGTAGTTGTGGTTGTTGATGTTTTCGATCGACTTTGGAGCTGAGAGTGAGTCTGTGCAAATTGCATAATGTCGGTTTGATTGTTTTGCTAGTAAGCATGCGTCTAAAATAGCTGAGATTTCTGCAGTGAAGATTGAGCTGTGGTTGGGTAATTGGGAATATTTGATGATTTCCGTTTCGGTGGTTATGCTGTAGGAGGTCCCAGAGTCTGACTTAGAGCCGTCAGTATATATCAACTTCTTTCATTACGTCTTTTAGTTCAATGAATTTTTTCTGGAATACTGATGGGTGTGTGTTTGGTTTTTTAGTTTCATGTTGAAACGATCCTTTTTCGTCCTTCGGGATATTTTCAATATCTCTTGGGCTAGGTTCGGCACAACAAATTTATTTTGTGCCCCGGTGAAATTAAAAACACATTTGACTTCAGTTTCTAATGCTTATACGTATGTTTATTCAAAATCATTAGTGGGCTCGGTTGTATATGACGGTTTCTCTACGGTAGTTCTGGACTTGGACAGCGTTGGTGAGTCGTCTCGAATCCCTCGTCGTCCTTTCTTGTCTTCCCTTTGCTGCGTACGGTGCTTGTTATCCTTCTTTAAGGACTTGTTGCTATCGGATGAACTGTACAGGTTACTCGTAAGGCCTGTATAGTTCCTAGTTTCTCTGCTGCTCCTTGTGTTTCCTTGGTAAGTTCTTAAGGTTACTCGTAAGGCCTTAATTACTTGTTACTTGGATCATGCCTTGATGACTTTATGATTACTCTGATTTGTGCCGCCTTTATATAGGCAGCTCCTCTGGCCTCAGGCACTGGCTGGTGTACTACCGCTATACAGCTGGTAATTTTCCATCGGCCGTCCACTTTCACCCACGCATCCACTTGTTGCCATGCGTGGTGAAAGTCCCGTATTCTTGACGCATATGTGTCCACTTTCTTTGTGGCTGCGCGCCCATTTATTTCCTTGTCCTTGTCTAGCTCCCTTGCATCTATGTGCTTCCATCACTTTCACCTATTGGCGTCGCCTTTCTATTGGCCGCCCATCGTATCCCGTTGACTTTCTCTGCTTCTGTCAGCGCTGCCGTCGCCCGTCGCTCCCTTTGATCCACACGTCATATCCAATTTCGCCCATATTCGCTCCATATTAGATTTACATACATATATACTAATTGCATTAACTTAAACTATTGATTAATAATAATTAGCATGATTGATTTAACATATAACATCGTTTAATTTCCCATGCCATCCTCTTTCATACGCATATCGTATCTATTAGATAGAGGGCTTCCCTATTGTTCATCCCTCCCCCTTCGGTTCGCATATTCCCCTATCCGATGCTAAAACCATTATCGTTTCGTATACGCATACAAGCCCCGCACCCGTCTCACGGGCTTGCTTGGCCCTCACTCTTATTATCTTTCGCTCATAAGACTTTTGGCTGCTCGCAATCTAACGGCTTTGTTCTCATGAGCGTGACGTAGGCAGAGAGCACGCTATTGGTCATCGGTATTCTCCCTCACGCATAGTGTACGTGTGACATGCGTGCATGCTTATTCAGCGTATGCTAATGCATGCATCCATATTTGCCTCTCTGTGCTCTGGATTTGCATAAGGAAGCCAATGGCCCCTTTTGTGTGCAATTCTGCCATCAAGCATGGTTCCATTTACTCTTATACCGTTGACATTGTGCATTCTGCCTCCCACGCATCTTCCCGCTTGTACGAAATTGCCAGCGGTCGCCTGTGGTTCGATCGAGCCATGCGTCATGTACGTCATAGGTTCGAGTTGGTTCGATCGAGCCATGTTGGACTTGGTTGCCTTTTGCATGTGTGTGCATATCGGTTTTTGCATTATGCTTCCCACGCATCTTCCCGCTTGTACGAAATCGCCAGCGGTTGCGTGTGGTTCGTTAGACTATGTTTGATCGTAAACCATTTGCCATGAATCGGTTCGATCGATCAGTAGCAGGCTTGGTAGTATATCGTACCTTTTGGTTTGTGTCTCGGCTGTATCTTGTATCCGGTGCCTCATTTACATCGTTGGATTGTGTTGCCGCTTGCTTGTTGTGTGGGATATTATTATCCTTTCCTCACACTTCGCCCCTTCTTCTGGAGCGAATTGCCCCCTTTTTTTGTGACTCATGGTTTCTCTTTTTCTATTTTTTTTTTTTTGTTTAGTTTAGACTCAGGTCGCATCTTTTTGTTGGCCTTTTGGCATCTTTTTCCATGTTGGCGATTACTGAGTATCTTTTCTATATTTTTGGCGGATTAGGGCATCTTTTCCTCTGTATTTTTTTTTCTTTGGCCCGTTCCGCATCTTTTCATTCCCCCTTTTCCTCTCTTATATTTCTAGTTCTGGTCCCACCGCATCTGATCCTCCATCTCGCTGTGGTACCATGCCGCCCAGTTCTGCTGTTGTTCCTGCAACATTGCCATCGCCAGCCGTTCTCTTGCCCGTTTCAGTTGCTCCTCCTCCTGTTGGGCCCTCTCCCACCTTAGCAGCTCTCGCTCCGCCTCCTCCTGCTGCCGGATCTGCTGCGACCACCATTCCATCCACTGGTGGTTTGCCGCCCGTGCTTCCTCGCCTGCCTGGTCAAATGGAGGTGAGCTGGCTTCTCCTTCAGCTTCCCCTTCCTCAGCCACGACCACCTCCCCCGTTTCGCTGGCATTCGGTATTAAATCCACCATACGAAACAGAGTTGGCGGCCGCGCTGGCTCCCATCTCCGTACCGGAGGCTCCACTTCTTCTTCATCCCGCCACGGGGCATATTCCGGGCTCCGTGCCTCTGCCCTCTCTGACTGGACGCTCTCCAGGTCCATTTCGTCTCCTCGATCCATCATCCGGATCACATCGTCGAGTTCCCGCCATATCGACTCCTCGTCTGTATCCACCTCACGCTCCACTACTACCGACTCCGCTACACTTTCCTCATCTGTAGTGAATCCACTATCTCCCTCACTACTGGACATATCCTCACGGAGCCGGTCTGCCATCTCTGATTCCGCTTCGCTCTCGTCTACCGTAGTGAACCCACTGTCCACCTCCTCGTCCTCATCGAACTCCTCGTCCGAAGAGGCGACGATGTCTGGATTTAATGCATCCATCCCATCGTCATCGGACTTCTCTTTTGGACCTGTGCCAGTTATCTCGATCCCGATCCTTTTCCCATTTTAATCTTTTCTTTACAATTTTCAAACTTTTGTTTTGTTTAAAATTTCACCAGTATAGCACGTTGGGCGCCAGTTGTAACGATCCTTTTTCGTCCTTCGGGATATTTACAATATCTCTTGGGCTAGGTTCGGCACAACAAATTTATTTTGTGCCCCGGTGAAATTAAAAACACGTTTGACTTCAGTTGCTAATGCTTATATGTACGTATGTTTATTCAAAATCATTAGTGGGCTCGGTTGTATATGACGGTTTCTCTACGGTAGTTCTAGACTTGGACAGCGTTGGTGAGTCGTCTCGAATCCCTCGTCGTCCTTTCTTGTCTTCCCTTTGCTGCGCACGGTGCTTGTTATCCTTCTTTAAGGACTTGTTGCTATCGGATGAACTGTACAGGTTACTCGTAAGGCCTGTATAGTTCCTAGTTTCTCTGCTGCTCCTTGTGTTTCCTTGGTAAGTTCTTAAGGTTACTCGTAAGGCCTTAATTACTTGTTACTTGATCATGCCTTGATGACTTGATGATTACTCTGATTTGTGCCGCCTTTATACGCCTCACGCACTGGCTGGTGTACTACCGCTATACAGCTGGTAATTTTCCATCGGCCGTCCACTTTCACCCACGCATCCACTTGTTGCCATGCGTGGTGAAAGTCCCGTATTCTTGACGCATATGTGTCCACTTTCTTTGTGGCTGCGCGCCCATTTATTTCCTTGTCCTTGTCTAGCTCCCTTGCATCTATGTGCTTCCATCACTTTCACCTATTGGCGTCGCCTTTCTATTGGCCGCCCATCGTATCCCGTTGACTTTCTCTGCTTCTGTCAGCGCTGCCGTCGCCCGTCGCTCCCTTTGATCCACACGTCATATCCAATTTCGCCCATATTCGCTCCATATTAGATTTACATACATATATACTAATTGCATTAACTTAAACTATTGATTAATAATAATTAGCATGATTGATTTAACATATAACATCGTTTAATTTCCCATGCCATCCTCTTTCATACGCATATCGTATCTATTAGATAGAGGGCTTCCCTATTGTTCATCCCTCCCCTTCGGTTCGCATATTCCCCTATCCGATGCTAAAACCATTATCGTTTCGTATACGCATACAAGCCCCGCACCCGTCTCACGGGCTTGCTTGGCCCTCACTCTTATTATCTTTCGCTCATAAGACTTTTGGCTGCTCGCAATCTAACGGCTTTGTTCTCATGAGCGTGACGTAGGCAGAGAGCACGCTATTGGTCATCGGTATTCTCCCTCACGCATAGTGTACGTGTGACATGCGTGCATGCTTATTCAGCGTATGCTAATGCATGCATCCATATTTGCCTCTCTGTGCTCTGGATTTGCATAAGGAAGCCAATGGCCCCTTTTGTGTGCAATTCTGCCATCAAGCATGGTTCCATTTACTCTTATACCGTTGACATTGTGCATTCTGCCTCCCACGCATCTTCCCGCTTGTACGAAATTGCCAGCGGTCGCCTGTGGTTCGATCGAGCCATGCGTCATGTACGTCATAGGTTCGAGTTGGTTCGATCGAGCCATGTTGGACTTGGTTGCCTTTTGCATGTGTGTGCATATCGGTTTTTGCATTATGCTTCCCACGCATCTTCCCGCTTGTACGAAATCGCCAGCGGTTGCGTGTGGTTCGTTAGACTATGTTTGATCGTAAACCATTTGCCATGAATCGGTTCGATCGATCAGTAGCAGGCTTGGTAGTATATCGTACCTTTTGGTTTGTGTCTCGGCTGTATCTTGTATCCGGTGCCTCATTTACATCGTTGGATTGTGTTGCCGCTTGCTTGTTGTGTGGGATATTATTATCCTTTCCTCACACTTCGCCCCTTCTTCTGGAGCGAATTGCCCCCTTTTTTTTTGTGACTCATGGTTTTTCTTTTTCTATTTTTTTTTTTTGTTTAGTTTAGACTCAGGTCGCATCTTTTTGTTGGCCTTTTGGCATCTTTTTCCATGTTGGCGATTACTGAGTATCTTTTCTATATTTTTGGCGGATTAGGGCATCTTTTCCTCTGTATTTTTTTTTTCTTTGGCCCGTTCCGCATCTTTTCATTCCCCCTTTTCCTCTCTTATATTTCTAGTTCTGGTCCCACCGCATCTGATCCTCCATCTCGCTGTGGTACCATGCCGCCCAGTTCTGCTGTTGTTCCTGCAACATTGCCATCGCCAGCCGTTCTCTTGCCCGTTTCAGTTGCTCCTCCTCCTGTTGGGCCCTCTCCCACCTTAGCAGCTCTCGCTCCGCCTCCTCCTGCTGCCGGATCTGCTGCGACCACCATTCCATCCACTGGTGGTTTGCCGCCCGTGCTTCCTCGCCTGCCTGGTCAAATGGAGGTGAGCTGGCTTCTCCTTCAGCTTCCCCTTCCTCAGCCACGACCACCTCCCCCGTTTCGCTGGCATTCGGTATTAAATCCACCATACGAAACAGAGTTGGCGGCCGCGCTGGCTCCCATCTCCGTACCGGAGGCTCCACTTCTTCTTCATCCCGCCACGGGGCATATTCCGGGCTCCGTGCCTCTGCCCTCTCTGACTGGACGCTCTCCAGGTCCATTTCGTCTCCTCGATCCATCATCCGGATCACATCGTCGAGTTCCCGCCATATCGACTCCTCGTCTGTATCCACCTCACGCTCCACTACTACCGACTCCGCTACACTTTCCTCATCTGTAGTGAATCCACTATCTCCCTCACTACTGGACATATCCTCACGGAGCCGGTCTGCCATCTCTGATTCCGCTTCGCTCTCGTCTACCGTAGTGAACCCACTGTCCACCTCCTCGTCCTCATCGAACTCCTCGTCCGAAGAGGCGACGATGTCTGGATTTAATGCATCCATCCCATCGTCATCGGACTTCTCTTTGGACCTGTGCCAGTTATCTCGATCCCGATCCTTTTCCCATTTTAATCTTTTCTTTACAATTTTCAAACTTTTGTTTTGTTTAAAATTTCACCAGTATAGCACGTTGGGCGCCAGTTGTAACGATCCTTTTTCGTCCTTCGGGATATTTACAATATCTCTTGGGCTAGGTTCGGCACAACAAATTTATTTTGTGCCCCGGTGAAATTAAAAACACGTTTGACTTCAGTTGCTAATGCTTATATGTACGTATGTTTATTCAAAATCATTAGTGGGCTCGGTTGTATATGACGGTTTCTCTACGGTAGTTCTAGACTTGGACAGCGTTGGTGAGTCGTCTCGAATCCCTCGTCGTCCTTTCTTGTCTTCCCTTTGCTGCGCACGGTGCTTGTTATCCTTCTTTAAGGACTTGTTGCTATCGGATGAACTGTACAGGTTACTCGTAAGGCCTGTATAGTTCCTAGTTTCTCTGCTGCTCCTTGTGTTTCCTTGGTAAGTTCTTAAGGTTACTCGTAAGGCCTTAATTACTTGTTACTTGATCATGCCTTGATGACTTGATGATTACTCTGATTTGTGCCGCCTTTATACGCCTCACGCACTGGCTGGTGTACTACCGCTATACAGCTGGTAATTTTCCATCGGCCGTCCACTTTCACCCACGCATCCACTTGTTGCCATGCGTGGTGAAAGTCCCGTATTCTTGACGCATATGTGTCCACTTTCTTTGTGGCTGCGCGCCCATTTATTTCCTTGTCCTTGTCTAGCTCCCTTGCATCTATGTGCTTCCATCACTTTCACCTATTGGCGTCGCCTTTCTATTGGCCGCCCATCGTATCCCGTTGACTTTCTCTGCTTCTGTCAGCGCTGCCGTCGCCCGTCGCTCCCTTTGATCCACACGTCATATCCAATTTCGCCCATATTCGCTCCATATTAGATTTACATACATATATACTAATTGCATTAACTTAAACTATTGATTAATAATAATTAGCATGATTGATTTAACATATAACATCGTTTAATTTCCCATGCCATCCTCTTTCATACGCATATCGTATCTATTAGATAGAGGGCTTCCCTATTGTTCATCCCTCCCCCTTCGGTTCGCATATTCCCCTATCCGATGCTAAAACCATTATCGTTTCGTATACGCATACAAGCCCCGCACCCGTCTCACGGGCTTGCTTGGCCCTCACTCTTATTATCTTTCGCTCATAAGACTTTTGGCTGCTCGCAATCTAACGGCTTTGTTCTCATGAGCGTGACGTAGGCAGAGAGCACGCTATTGGTCATCGGTATTCTCCCTCACGCATAGTGTACGTGTGACATGCGTGCATGCTTATTCAGCGTATGCTAATGCATGCATCCATATTTGCCTCTCTGTGCTCTGGATTTGCATAAGGAAGCCAATGGCCCCTTTTGTGTGCAATTCTGCCATCAAGCATGGTTCCATTTACTCTTATACCGTTGACATTGTGCATTCTGCCTCCCACGCATCTTCCCGCTTGTACGAAATTGCCAGCGGTCGCCTGTGGTTCGATCGAGCCATGCGTCATGTACGTCATAGGTTCGAGTTGGTTCGATCGAGCCATGTTGGACTTGGTTGCCTTTTGCATGTGTGTGCATATCGGTTTTTGCATTATGCTTCCCACGCATCTTCCCGCTTGTACGAAATCGCCAGCGGTTGCGTGTGGTTCGTTAGACCATGTTTGATCGTAAACCATTTGCCATGAATCGGTTCGATCGATCAGTAGCAGGCTTGGTAGTATATCGTACCTTTGGTTTGTGTCTCGGCTGTATCTTGTATCCGGTGCCTCATTTACATCGTTGGATTGTGTTGCCGCTTGCTTGTTGTGTGGGATATTATTATCCTTTATAATATTCCTCACAATGTAAAGACATGTTTAATGCATTAGGGTTAAACAAATTGGTGAGTTTGACGCTCTTGCTATTAAAGTGAATGTTTTTGCTGTCATGATCATCAATTCTGCTTCGTATAGTAGATTTTTAATGGGAGTAGTTCGGTACGCTCCTAAGGTGAATCTTAGTGCAGCGTGGTAACAAGTTTTGAGTTTGACTAGAATTGATGGAGGGCTGTTTCCGTAGAAGGGTAGGCAATAATCTATCTTTGACATAAGAAGTGCTTTGATCGTGAGAATTAGGGTTTTGGTGTCACAATTATATCTTTGGTTTGATAACCATTTGATAATGTTGAGCCTTGTATTCAACTGCGTAGTGATGTTTTCAATGTGTTTATTCCACCTGTAATTCTTTGTTATCGTAAGCCCAAGAATTTTAAGCGTGTTGGACTAGTTGAGAGGGAAGTTGTGTGATCCAGTGTGGATGGTGTAGTTTCTTTTCCGGCATACGAGAAGGTGGTTGCATTTCGCGACTGAAAGCTTAGCCCCAGAATACTCGCACCATTTTTCAATATCTACGAATAAAGGGTTAATGTTTGGGGTTGCCGAGTTTTTTCTTAACTTTTTTACGATCGTGAAGTCGTCTGCATAAGAGAAAAAGGTGAATTCCTTGTGAATGGATACGGTATGGCGAAGTCTATTGTATGCGATTAAGAAAAGGATGACTGATAAGGGAGATCCTTGAGGGATTCCATTATGTAAGGGTTTACTTTTTTAAAATTGAATTGTTGACTTGCACTTTTATTTTCCTGTTCGTTAGAAAGTTTTTTATGTAGTTCAGATTTTTTGGGCCAACCTTCCATTTGTGTAGTTCGTCCATCACCGTGTGGATTCCTATTTTATCATAGGCTTTTTTAAAGTCGAGGCTTATGATTGACATATGATTTTTTTTGATAAGGCCGAAGAAATCTGATAGTCTAACACTACTAGGCAGTTAGATATCGATTTGCCTTTTCGTAAGCCGAGCTGGCGATTGTCGATTAGCTTGTTGTTGTTAGTAAGCCACCACAACCGGTTTGAAACGATCTTGTCTAACACTTTGGATAAGCATGGGTTAAGTGGAATTGGTCGAAATGAATTTATGGACTTCTTGTTGCCTTGTGGTTTTAGAATGGGGATTATCTTGCTGGTCTTAAATTGTTGGGGTATGTGTTGTGTGAGGATATTGTTTTACAAGTTTAAGAGTCTTTTAGTGACAGAAATATTTATGTTTTTTAACATAGGGTATAAGATGCGATCTAGACCGGGGGTTTGACCTTTTAGGCTGTTTAGAGCGGATTTTAGTTCAATAAGAGTGATAGGTACCTCTAGGAGAAGTGCATTGTTGGATGGTTCATAATTGATAGCTGCAGCTAATGCTCTGGATTTATTTCTTTAAAATGGTGGGTTAAAGTTGTGGTCGGATGATGCGGTTGGCCAGTGAGTGGCAAATGCACGAGACATGTTGCCTTTGTCTACAATGTTAAGATTGGGGTCAGTTGGAGATGATATACAATGTATCTCATGACGTAGTCGTCTTCCACAGAACGAGTTTATTCTTGACCAGATTTTCGAGACAGGGGAATGTGAATTTATTTTTGATGTAAATGTATGTATGGAGGATCGTTTTGATTGATCTTTTTGGTTTTTATTCTTTTTTAATTGTTCTAGTGTTTTGTTCCACCAGGATACTGTTTATTTTTTTTGATGAAGATGGCCTGGTCTGTGCTATGGACATGTTTGTGCTTTGTCTGATGATTTTCGTTATTTTTGCTAGTTCTTGGTTTATGTTGGTACCTATCTGTCTTTCTAAGTGGAATGTGTCTGTTAGTTCGATAAATAGTTTCCAGTTAGCTGAATCAACTGAAAATCTCGGTTGCGTATATTGGGGAGTTGCGTTATTCTCAAAAAGTGTAATGTGAATGGGGAAGTGGTCGCTGCCAAATAGGTCTGTGTCTGTTTTCCATTTGGTGTGTGTTGTGAGGTTAGGTGTACTGATGGTCAGGTCTACATAGGTGAAGGTTGAGTGTGTTGAGAAGTGGGTGGGTGATCCGTCGTTTAAAATGATAAGGTTTGACTAAGTCACGTATCTCGACAGAGCGTTCCCTTTAACGTTATTAGACGGGGAACCCCAGGTGTTATGATAGCTGCTAAAATCGCCAGTCTCTTGGATTCCCTAACATGTTTGTAAGGTTATGGATTACAAAGTGTTTGTTGGGTGGGATATACGAGGAAACAAGTTGGAGCTGGATGAAGAGTTTGCGTAAATTATCGAATAATTCAGTGGTATGCGAATATTGTTGTGTGAGTGTATATGAGTTTCTTGCAGGCATAATTTTGGGCCTGTATTCTTTGATTAAAAGTTTAAAGGGGCTTGAGTTGGTAAGATCGAATCGGAGGGTTTAACTTTTTTTTTGTCGGAGGCTTAAATGAATTCTTTACGGAGTTATTACTTTTTGAGAATACCTTAATCTTTAACTCTTCGGCGATATTGGAAGATGTAGCTGTGTGAATAGTCTTTGTTGGTTGAGGGTTTGATGAAGATGTTGCTGGGGTGGATGTATGCATGTCTTCGTAGGTGGTCTGCTTACGTTGGGGTGTGGAGGGTACGTTGGTTGGGTTGTGTTGGATTTTTTTGTTTGTTATAGCTGCGTAGGATGAGTTGCGATATGACGTTCGTTGTAAATATTACGAGCTGACTTTATGTCGGTTTTCTCCAGAATCCGTATTGCAAGAATTTCCTTCTCCTTGATGTAAGTAGAGCATCTGCGGTCTACAGTTGTATGGTGGTAATTTGCTACGCCGTCTTCCTTGCAGTTGATGCAGCAGTTAATGTTTTGATAGGCTGTCGGTTCTTCAGAGTCAATGTGATCGAAGTATGGGTAGCTGCAGGTTAGGCAGAGTTGTATTCTGGTGCATGCATTCTAGGACACACCACTTAGTCTTCCGCATTTGCAGCAACGTATTGGGAAGGGAATATATGGGCGAACATTTGTCTTCTGATATCCAATGTTTATTTCGGTGGGGAGTTTGGGTGTCGAGAACGTAGGAATGATGAGTCCGGTTTCTACAAGTGAGTCGTTGTGTTTTTTTAATATTTTCTTAACTTCGCACACGTTTTGTGGTTGTAGTTCGGTGGCTATGTCTTCTTCGCTGATTTCTCTCAGATTGTTTAAGTAAATTACTCCTTTGGAGTTGTTCAGTGTTCCATGCTCAGAGACTTCAACTTCAATTAAATTATTGAGCGAGCCGAGCGTTATCAAATTCATTGCTTGTGAAGGTGTTTTAGTTTTGAATAGAATAGCTTAGCCCTCTACTTCCCAAATTTTTGTTTTAAAAACAAAAATTATTTTTGCACTGGTTACGGGTAAAAAAAAAAATATTTGTTCTAGAAAAATTTTTGGTTTCCCGAGATTCAGGATATATTGGGTCAAATCCTAACCCCGCCTAGAGGCGGTCTTGGGAAACATTGCCAAAAAAAATTTTTTACTGCATAGTTTTTTGGGCTGTTGTTTATTATTTATGAAAAACTTCAAAATTAGTGCACAAATATTCGAGAATATGCATATTTATAAATATAAAGATAAGTTTAGTTTATTTATGATGAAAATCAAAGAAACAATTTTTTTGCATCGATAAGCAAAGATTAATATTACATTTTCGGCATATAACCTGCGTCTCGGAAGGGCATCCTGTATTTTTACAAGTCTTCTTGCCGTTGATTCGTGGCAAATATTCAGGAAAATGTTCAATTCCATCGAAGCGAATTTCATCAAAAAAGTCTTTTTTCCGTAACCTTTTTTCTGAGAATTTGCGAGAGGACGTCCAGGAGCTTTGACATCTTTTTTTGATGTACAAAGCACTTTTGCAACTTGTGTTCGAAAATTTGGCAGTTGATATTCGGGATCTTTGGGGTCCGGCTTGTTAATTTTGTGAAACAATATATAAGCATTTACCATCGCAACATCAAGCAAATGTGTGAATACTCGGTTTGTATACTTTAAAGTTTTCCAAGAAATTTTGTATCGACCTATGAGTCCATCTATGTGATCTACGCCACCCATATGCATGTTGTATTCATTTATTGAATTGGGACAATCAATATCAACAAATTTTTTTTCTGAGCGCACAAATCGTGTGACAGTGGTTTTCGAAGGCACTTCATTTTGAAATGGCATAACGCCAACATAGGTGGATGCAAGGCGCACTGATTTATTGTCCTTCCATACCGTTAATGAAATGTCAACATTTGATCGAAGTATAAAAGTTGTCAAAAATCATTATGTGGTTTTTGAATTTAGGCACTATACTGGACAGTCGAATTACTATGTTTGAAGACGCACCAAGATCTGGGGTTCCCGGAAGAATAACATTATCACCTGCACCACCATATACTTCAAAGCTATAGCAAAAACCAGCCGAATCGCACAGGACGAATAGTTTTATACCCCATTTGTGGGGCTTATCTGGCATGTACTGTCGAAGAAATGACTTCATTTTTGTTGCGCACATCTGTTCGTCTACACATAGATGCTGGGGCATTGGTACTGATTGAAATTTTTCATTGAAATGTTTTATAAGAGGGCGGACTTTGTATAACTGATCAAAGTCATCTGAACCTTTGCATGGCATAGTGCTATTGTCATTAAAATGAAGGTTGCTTCGGATTTCATCAAAACGATTTCTTGACATTGTGTCTTGGATAATTTTAAACGCATACTCGCTCCAATATGAACGGATACTTGGATAGTGAAATACTGACATATAAATTAGAATACCAATCAATTTACGCAATTCCAAGTTGTTTGTTGTGAAGGAGGTCCTAATGTTTTTTTGAGAAGCGTAAAGGTTAGTTTGGTAAACAATGTGCGATAGAATTTCATCATTTACGAAATATTCAAAGCATTTGGATGGAGTGTCCAGGATCAGAAATTTCTTCATATCGGGATCACAAAATTTGATCGACGATTTATCCAGAACAAGATTTTTTTGACGCCATAGTATCTTTTTAAATGCTTCTGATCTCGGGTCAATGGCCAAAGCAGATCCTACGAAAGCGCCAGATTGATTTAATGTGTTATTAAAGGACTTATTGGCAGATCGACGACTTCCTCTTGGTGATCTATCAAGTTCACTATGCGATTCACCTTGAATAAGAGAAAGCGGACGGCGCTTCCGTTTCGGGGTCGAAGAAGCACTTGATGAAGCATTTAAAGATGATGGTGACAACATTGAAGCTGTGCTGTTACCAAAGCAAATCTGTGATGCAAGTGCTGATTCTGACATATCAAGAACATCGTTAATTGAGACATCAATATCATTTCCAAAACTACCGTAACTAAAAGAATCTTCATGTAAATCGTCTAAATTTTCTTCTTCGTTATCCGTTTCACCATTAAAGTCGAGCATATCTAATGCTACTTTTATTTCATCGTCGGAAAGCGATGACAGTTTAAGCTGTTTTTTGCGGTTCATTGCTGAAATATTTGTGTTTTGATTAACCGTTTTCATTAGAATTGCTTGTATTTAAAACTTACATTATCGAATTTTTTTTCACTAGGTGTCCCAAAACCGCCTCTAGGCGGGCTAACTTTGATCTCAAGTAAAAAGCTTATGGACACTTTTTCTTATAAGTTTAATCACTTTCTTATTAGTTAACTTGTGCAAAAATATGCTAGTAATTTTTAAATTGAGATATGGGAGTAAATTATATTTTTTTTAAATTTTTGAATTTGACTCTTCGCACCAAATAATTATTTTCTGTGATTTTCACTAAATTCGGCAATTGAATGCTTCTAGCAGCTGTCTTTCGTGGAATGGTAAACTGCGAAAGCTTCAAAATAAATATTTGGGATTCCCCTAAATACATGAAATAAAAATAACTACAAATACAGGTTTAAAAATTAGATTGCGCGACCAATGAAGTTAGCCCGCCTGCAGGCGGTCTTGGGAAGTAGAGGGTTAGAATAGAGCCGTTTCGTAGGGTTTTACACTCACTAATCTCACCATTGCAAATATTGTTTATGACTTTTTTAATTAAGAAAAATGAAACATTTGCAAGAGTATCCCTACTATTTTTTCTTGTTATTATGAGAAATTTAGGTCCAGCTGAGATGTTTTTTAATTGTTTTGTTTTGTCAACGGTAAATTGGTTTTGGAGTGATGCTGTGTTTCGGTCGGTTGCCCCATGGTTGTTGTTGTTTGGCTATTCACTTTGTACATATGTATGAGTTTTGTACTTTGTTGTTGGTAGAGTTAATTTTTGTTTCGTTTAGATTTTGATTTTTGCTTTACGCTTGCGGTTTTACTGTACGCTCGACTGTTTCCGATGAATGCAGAACTGAACTAGACTAGAATACACCCTTAACTTAAAAAAATAAATAAATAATAATGCGATGTTGGTTTCACAAAATAAAGTTTTGTAAATAATTCATTTATTCTGAATTGAGCTTAACAACTAATAACGAGTTTAAGTTGTGCGAACATATTGAGCTCCGTCGTTTGCTTAAAATATAATGCAAAGCTGAAAATGCTCTTTCAACGGACACTTGAGTAGCCGGTGTAGCCAATACGACATGTGCCAGCTCACTCAGCTGTGGTGACTTTAGGTTTACATTGCTAAAGAAGCGCAATATATCGTCATTTAATAATAAACGACTATAGATCTTGTCGAAATTATCCACTTCAGAACAGTGTTTAAATTGCTGTAGTCGAATTAGCAAAAGTCATAAATTTTGTGCTATTCATTGCTGTGACTGTTAAGCAAATATGAAAACAAATATGAAATCAGAAAAATCTGACAGCAAAAGCAGCAGCAAATAACCGAAATAGAAAATTTTGACAGCAGCAGCAAACAGCAAAAATCCGAAAGCAAAAAACCTGACAGCAGCAGCAAACAGCAAAAATCCGAAAGCAAAAAACCCGACAGCAATAGCAAAAATCCGAAAGCAAAAAACCCGACAGCAGCAGCAATAGATACATACAAAATATAGCATCATAAAGAGACTGATGTTGCTGCTCTTGTTGGAGCTGTTGTTGCCATTGCATAAACTGATTCTGCTGTTCTTGAGGTAGAGCCTGAACTTGAAAAAAGCTTTTGTTGTTGGTTATGCAGGTCATGTTGCTGATGTGTCTATGTATCCTAGGGAGTGTAGAAGTTGCTGTGCTGGTCCATCTTTACATGTGCTTGCATTTAAATTGCGTTTTGTTACATCAGCATAAGACATACCTCTGTTGTTACGTTTTGATGTAGTGGCTGCTGTTGCTGTGTTGTTGATCTTGTAGCTCTGCGGTTCGATCTTAAAGTGGGAAACTGTTGTTGTTTAATGTTATTAATCCTGAATAGAGGGATCCGGTTGATCTGCGAAGCAATTCCTGGTACCACTGGCAACCTTTGTAGCTGGCCATATGTTCATAAGTATTTTTCTTGCAAGTCACTCAATTGCCATTTTAAAGTTAGTTTCAGTACAGATCCTAATAAAAATTACATTTTTTAATTAAAGGTCGAGATTTCAGCAAACAACCCCCCACCACGCAAGAGCTACGTAACCAGAGGATCTCGATCTGCTGCAATTCACCTAACGCCTTCTTTAGGTTATCGGTCTATTTATAGTCGCTGTGATAGGAAGATTATTACATAAAATTTCTACCTCGCAAACGTGAGGCCGGATCAGAAGGTTACAAAATTTCAATTTTGTTGAGTGATTGCCTGATAATTGCACTTCTCACACCTTACACACTGATTTACGTGTCACTGAATTAAAGTTAAAAAATTGATGCACTTTTTTATTGATTACGCGTCCCATTTTTCTCAATTGCTTACTCGAGTCATAACGAAAAGTGAAGCGTACAACTCACAGAATTTCACATACACTCGGCAGAAAAACTATGCGTACAAGCTCTATGTAAAACTTTGTTTCTAAAAAAATTATACTTCTGATTAAGATATTGACGAGATTATATTTTTTAATTATAAACGCATTATTTATGAATAATTCAAAATTCATTATGGTTTATTTTTTATAATTAAAAAACAACGAATTTCAATGCAGAAAAAGTATGCGTACAAACTAAAGAAACTAACAAAAAAGACACTTTTTCGAAGAAAACAAAGAAAAAGGAATAAGAGGTTGGATAACCTTTCCTTTTTATGGTATCTTCCAATCGTTTTGGCATTGACATTACTAATTTTTTGGTTACATCTGGCGAAATTTGATGCCACTCCTCCATGATTACATTTTTCAACATATCCTTGGATGTAATAGTTCGTAGGGATGTTCTAGAGCGTAGGATTCCTCTAGAACATCCCAAAGATGTTCAATGGGGTTAAGATCTGGCGACTGGGGTGGTGAGTGCAGCTGGTTTTTGGTGTTATACAGCAACCAAAGCTTCACGTTATGGGCTGTTTGGGGTCATTATCTTGTTGGAACCAAAAGTCTTCACTCAGGCCCAATTTTTCAAAAATTTCAAAATTGGCTTTTAAAATATCCATATAAGCCTTATGGTCCATTGTTGACTCGATAAAGACCAGGTTGCCCACCCCATTTGCTGCCATACACTCCCATACCATCACACCGACACCATCGTGCTTAACCGTTGGAGCAAGATTTTGCACATCAAGGGCTGTGCCGGGTTTACGCCATACATGTTTGCGTCCTTTTATGCCAAAAATGCAAAATTTACTTTCGTCGCTAAAAATGACGTTATTCCAGAAGTCTGGAGACATTTTTTCATATTTTTTGGCAAAATCCATCCGCTTCACTTTGTTAGCCTCAGATATGAGAGGCTTCTTTCGTGCAACTCGAGCATGTAACCCCTCCTTTTTCAGTATTTTTCGGATTGTGTCGACATGGAGATCTTTGCCAAACTTCTGTTTTTCTGCCGAGTGTACACACATACATACATGCGCAAAAGACTTTTTGCATTGTTGTTCAGCACCAACCGGTCTGTGAACGAGACGAGCAATAGAGAACGAAAAAAAAACGGTCTTCGGCTGAGAACGAGCAAAATTCTTATACGAACGACTCAATCGGTTGCTCTGGGACTTTTTGCTCAAAGTCTGAGTAAATAAACTCTTATATTGCGACCGCACGAAACGGTTAACAGTTTTCTCATCAAATTGATTCGCGCACAAATTGCTTAAGTGGTCAACCGAAGAAATTGCGGAGTGCTGAGCCACAAATAAACTGAATGCCATCACTGCCGTTTTTTTCCTAAATGCAGCAAATGGTATTTTGTTTTTTGCTGGAAGCCTCCTTCAGCATTTTGATGCTTTTTAGTGCCGGCATGGGCACGCTTAGTGTCACTTAGTTTAGCAGATATGCTACATTTGCAATAACTGCAAAACATTCTTGTAGTGTCATTTATGTATGTCGCTACCGAGCGACGTTTTAAATTCGTCGCTATTAAGCCACACTTCACGGTACTTTGGCATTTTGCAGACTTAATGGCAAAATTTGGAAATCACAAATTTCAATAATCGTTTCGTTCACATTAAGATCAATTGAACTATTTGAGCGAACTAAGTTCCTTATTCTAGTTTAACTAATCACATTCTAGTTCAGCTGGTTCCACTCTATTATCGATACGTTCGCTTACCGAAAATTGAACTACTGAAATATATCGGTTTAATTCAACTACAATAAACAATTATTATTGTTAGCACGATTTATCTTTTAAATATTATAAATTTCTTAGAAAATTAAAAAACGGAAAAAAGGCTTTTTATTAAAAAAAGAATCCAGAATTCCCGCTGCCCGCTGCACTATGGTCCAAAATCCAGATTTTGTGACATTAACTAGAAGGAATGCAGTTACAGAGTTGAAACTTTCCACATATAATCATGTTAGGATGCATAATGAAAAAAAAATTGAAGTGATTTGACCACGCCCTCTTGAGCTCCCATACTAGCCCACGCAGCGTATACGTAATGTGATTTAAATTAGACCTCGTAACACAACTTTTCAAATCGAACCGTATTAATAGAAACTTCGCTTGAAATTACTATTAAAATGGTACGAAGGCATTCTATAATTTCTAAGAAGATTTCTAAGATGGAAGCAAATAATTTTGCATTTGAAAACTCCCTACTCGCAGTGTTGCCATCGTTTGTGTTACCGTTGCCATTTTGTTTTGGTTTATCCGCATGTATACCCATTTTTTGCCAAAACATCTTTTGTATCTTTTGTTTTTTCTCCATCATTACATTTTTTTTCTGCTTGATCCCTTACTTGCCATTTTTTTTATCCCAGGATTAGGCTTAACTTTCAAAGAGCTCATAACATTGACCTCCATAAACTGTTTAGGACCAGCACCACATAATGGACAAAGTTGACAAGATTTTGTTCCAGTTAAAAAATTGCATACTTTTCCGTCTATAAGAGTCATATGAAGATTATAGGACACTGTGATTGTTTTTTATTGCTAAATGTGAAAGTGAAAGGCAAAAGTTCCATTATTAGTTTGTCTAAATTAGCCTTCTCAATTAGAACGTAATCTTTGGTTTTAGCAAAATTGAGGAGTTCTATTTAGCCAGAAAACTGTATTAGAGCTATCTATTAGTTTGAGCGGTATGACGGTCATTACGAACAATGAGTGGTCAAGCGAATCCAGAATCCGGCTCATTTGTTTGGTATATTTCTTTATTTTTGTTTATACATGCTTTGTCCCGTAGATCCATCAAATCCATAGCTTAGTATTAACACGACACTCGCATTATTCTCTAAATTTAAAAATAGTTCTCGTGTATGATCGATTCGACTGGCCGTACGATTGAAAAGTTCGTGTAGGGAAACTTCGGTTGTAATATCAGATACTCAAGATACTCCCTTGGGTCTTATTAGCGATTTAGCTTCTAGAACTTTGTGGTAGCTTGGGAATATATCAGAGTTTTGTTTTTTGTTAAGATCTCGCATATAATTATATTGTTTTTTGCTTAGCGAGCTCTCCAGATGCGCTAAGGCTTCGTGCGGAGTTAGAGGTATGGGTTCCTTAGCAGCAATTTTCCTTCTTATTTCACTAGGACCACTTGGAGTAAGCATTGGGCAAGACAGTACAAAGGTTGCATCAGTTTAGTTTGATTTTCTTGCAGAACAAGCAGCCGCATGCAACAGAAGATTTGTGTCATCTGCAACTTCTGCAAGTTCCGATGCCACCTTCCGATTCAGATGTTGTTTTAAATCCATTAATCCAATAAGATAACCACAGGCATTGAAAGCCATTTTGAGAGTCTTATTTTAAATACCTTCAGATTATAAAAGCATTTAAAATAGTTTTGTCTCAAGTAAAGTTCAAAGCTCTTGATTTACTTGGTAATTTCAGCTACGTTATTATCGCTCATAAAACTCTCACCAACTTGCTCAAAGATCCAGCTCGAAATTGCAGAAGATTTTCGATTATTTTTCGCCCAAACATACAAAAGCGAGGTGCGGCAGAAATCAAACTTTGCTAAATTAAATGGTAATATAAATTTCCCTCGGAAAAACTCGGAAAAAGTAATCATAACATAATTTAAAACATACTTTCAGCTGTAATTTACTATAATTACAATTTTGCAGAAATTCACAGAAAGTTAGTTTCCACTTCACAATAGACGCACACATGGGTTAACTTTTTTTATTTTAGGACATAAACAATCATTACTCAAAAAAAAAACAATTAACATATACAAAGTAAAATTTCGTCCAGTATTTACATTCTACATACCTTGATTAATATTATCCATACTATTATCCATCCATATGCTCTGCTCCATAGCATAGAATCTATCTAGATCGTCGGAGCACAGAGCAATAGAAAGAGCAAAAAATTTGCGAACCGCTATTTGTAGTTGCAGCAATAGAAGAAGCGTTAAAAGCGAGATGAAGGCGGAGCAAACAAAATAAATTTTTGTGCTAGTTCATTTTCCTTTTCTGTTGCTCTCGTAGCAACTTCGTAGTCGCTCTCATAGAATTTGTGTAGTTGCAGAGCTGTACCAAATATTGCCGTTATAAAGTCCATTTCAAATTATACGAATTTATTTTTCACGATATTGTCTATACTACAGTTTATTACAATTTAATTTCAAACAAGAAATAATTTCTAATTCAAATTTTGATTGTTTTTATACCCTTGCAAAAAGGGTATATTAATTTTGCTCAGAAGTGTGCAACGTATAAAACGAAGCATCTCAGACCATATGAAGTATATATATTCTTGATCAGCACGACGAGACGAGTTCAAATAGCCATGTCCGTCCGTCGGTCTGGATCAACGCGAACTCCTCCGAGACCGTAAGAGCTACAGAGCTGAAATTTTGCACGTAGGCTTGTATATACTGCAGGCGTTGTATATCTCGGATTCAGCCGGATCGGACTACTATATCATATAGCTCCCATACAAACTTCAAAGTCACGAACAGTGACTTTCTCAATACCTTCATTAATTTTATAGCTATTGTCATAAAAGTTGGTATTTGTCAGTTTTGTGTTCTTATTTATAATTGTGCCAAATTTGATCAAGATCGGGTGACTATATCATATAGCTCCCATACAAACAACAAAGTCACGAACAGTGACTTTCTCAATAACTTCATTAATTTTATAGCTATTTAATATAAGTTAGTTTATTGTAGCTATAAACGACTGTGCCAAATTCGGTCAAGATCGGGTGACTATATCATAGACCTCCCATAGGAACGATCGGTCGAAAACAGTGACTTTTGTCAAAAATTTCGTTATATCCTATGCTAAGATTGAAGGCCGTTCTTTCGCTTTAGACTTTTTGGATAAAACGTTTTTACTCTTTGATATCTATGGGCAAGGAAAGAATTACCAAAACAG
This sequence comes from Drosophila equinoxialis, assembly GCA_018150345.1. Taxonomy (NCBI): domain Eukaryota; kingdom Metazoa; phylum Arthropoda; class Insecta; order Diptera; family Drosophilidae; genus Drosophila; species Drosophila equinoxialis. The sequence goes on from JAECWI010000147.1 coordinate 133,356, forward strand.
TTGCAAGGGTATACAAACTTCGACGCGGTCGAAGTTAACCCCGGCCCTCTGGTTTTGTCTTCAAATGAAGGAAAGTTGTTGATGACACCATTCAAATGTTGTGACGCACCTCAAGAAATTGACTGAAAATGAGAAAATATGAAAGGAATGTCACACCAATTGTTGTGATTTAATGATTTATTTATTATGAAGGCCTTCAATGGCAAAAATAATGAAAACTACAAAAGTGATAACGATTGCTTCCTTTTCCTTCAAAACAGCACGATTTTCAGGAGAGGTCAGTTCAGCACTTTCCATCGGCTTTCGTCCACGATTCGAAGGCTTTTTTTGGAGCAGCGGCCTGAAGAGCACCAATCTTACCCAAAACCGATGAACAGCTGGTAACCAATGACATTAGAGATAGGGATTGTTAGGTAGAGGTTTCGGATATTAGCATCTCTTTTTCGCGCCCTATATCTATGGTATTGGTAACGTCGACGGTCATCGTCGGTGATTCCAAAAGCAACTTGTTCCTCATTTTGTGCAATAGTTTGAACAAATCGGCGTCTATAAAAATGTCGGGATTGAATGGGACAATGCCCGCTGCAGCGAAGCCCACCATAATTATTTTTGGCGTTAAAGCCAAATCCGATGTGTCGAATTTCTAAAACCTAATGAAAAAAAAAACCAAAACTAGAACAACAAACAACACAAATTATATTTTGTTTTCTTACCTTATTTGCATTGTTCGGAACATTGTGACTTATAATAAGTCTTCACTGGGCCAAATACGGACAAATCCAGTGGCTGTAGACGGTGGCTGCATTGCGGCGGGAAAGACAAGAAAGACATTTTTACAGACGCCGATTTTTTTTTTTTTTTTAGGTTTATCTACGACACATTGGAAAATACATTACTTGTTAAACCAAACTCATCCCATTTGAATGGTGTCATCAACAACTTTCCTTCATTTGAAGACAAAAATATCAAAGAAGCTAACTTCGGCTTTGCCGAAGTTTATATACCCTTGCAGTTCTTTATTATATTTAATCCGATAACAAAAGTAAAATTTCATACATCAACAGCATTAGTTGTCATATTATGAATGTGCTCAAATATTTTTCAAACTACTGAATTCAAAACACATTTAATGATTATTAAACAATATAAATCTTTTTTGAAATTATAAATTATTTAGACGTTTCCTCGTCCCAAAGAAAAATTTTCCTGGTTATTCGGTGTGCTTGCCTTCGTTTTAAAAAAAGAATTAAGGGTTAAAGAAAGGTTTTAATACTAGATTAGGCTTAGACTTTCCTTCGGGCGATATAAATGTTCTTTATTCATAAGATTGGAACACGTCTCTTGTTCTGTAAGCAAAAGTTTAAAAAATAAGGAAAGAAGAAACTAGGAGTTGAAAAGAATAAATATTATACTTTCCTTAGCCCAGACAAAAATAACTTTTAACATCTGGTGCTTCGTTTGGTTCTGAAAATACAATTTTAAAAAGTTAAAGAGAGGGAAAATAATTTAAGGATTATAAGTATACTTTCCTTAACCCAGACCAATATTCCTTTTTAATGAGATCGGGATGCCTCGATCTATTCTGAAAATAATATCATAGGAGTTAAAGAGAGGGAAAATAATAGTTTAAGAGATTTTATGTATACTTTCCTTAGACCAGACAAATATTTCTTTTTAATACGATTGGGATGTTTTGCTTCGTTCTAAAAATACTATTTGAGAGAGTTAGAGAAAAGAAATTTATTGTTTAAGAGATTTATAATTTCCCTGGGCCATCGAATGATATCTATCGGATCGCCGTCCACCACATGCCGAGCGATCTCGTTCCCGTGTTTCCAAATCAATGTGAAATCATAATATAAGTTATATTAAAGCATAGTCTGAATTCCAGCTATGACCCGACTCGCAACTAAAGTAACCAAAGTGCGAACAGTCAGCAGCTTTGTTGAAGATTCCCGTAGAGAAAAAAAATAAACGAATTGAAGAGACAGAGAGAAGCCGAATTTTACCTAAATGTCTATTCCACACCAACAAATATGCCATCATGGTGACTATATGGTATTTCGTAAACTTGGGCTTTGATATGGGGTTCGCGGATACTTGAAAATGCCCAGTCGATTTCGGTCAGTTGTTTTGTTGTTGGGATTTTATCAAGAAGAGTTGATAACCCCAGACAATTCAGAGTGGACTCTAATTGATCTTGGCCTGTTGAGCGACATATGTTAAAATCGCCCAAAACAACTATTTTGCTGTAGTGAACTTGCAATTCTTCCACTAAAGTCGCAATTGTAGTTCTAAACTCCGTTACAGGAAACGATGGATTTCTGTAAGTGATGATAAAAATAGTTTTCATGTGTTTAAATGTTACAAGTTGACATATCTGACTCGGATTTTCCGCTTCCAGGCTTCTTTGCTCTAAAACAACTAAGTTTTCTACACTTTGCGTCTTCGCGTACACTATAATTCCATTATGGGATCTTCTGTTGTCCACTCGGGCGGATCCATTTATCCTTGCAATTATATCATATCCATTTATGCCACATTCATCATTATCTCTTGTCCAGCTTTCCACAAAGCATAAGACATCTGCAGAGTTTAAAAATATATCTGTCAATATATCGGCACTTCGAAGAAGTCGATTCGTCGAGAATCAAATTGTGGTAAGGAGTCAGAAGTTTCTCAGTTCTGAGACTGGGTCAGATTCTTGCATTTGCCTCGGTGGAGAAAATTTTCCAATAATGTATAATCCTGATGCATTGGTTGCTCTACTGCAAGCTACATAAATAGCAGATCGGCTCATGCCATCTTGCAAGGTTACTGCTACTTTGTTATAAGTGGCACCTTGGCTTTTATGTATTGTTATCGCTTCAGCAGGCACAACTGGAAACTGGCTGCGTTCTATTGATGCTCTTTCTTTCGATATTTGAAAGTTCTTAGAACAGCTTCAATAGGGGTCCAATCAGAATGGGCTGGATTTCTTTTTTTGGACCTGGCTTCAGCTCCAACTGACTCCTCCAAAAACTTAACCCAAAGTGTCGATATTTTTCCACTTGGTAAGCTGTCAACTTCCATAAGTTGTCCACTTGCTCCATTCACTAATCCGTCACTAGTATTGATATTCACTGTTATCATGTACTTCGCGGTAGTTTTAAGGATGAGGGTATATGGAAGGCCTTGGGTGTCCGAGGTTTTGAATCCTTTAACGTTTTCTAAGATCCTTATTTTATTTGCAGGAGTCACCGATGCAGCTTTTATTGTATCCTTTGCTGTAGAAATATATTCTTCAGTATTCATTTGTGCCAGTTTCATTATGTTATAACTGTTTGCCTTTGCATTTGAATAAAAAAGTCGTATCACTTCATCAGGGATTGTGTTCAACACTCCAGTATTGACTTCCCTTCCTTTTATTAAAGCAATATCGCTATCGGTCATTTTACCTTCCGACATATTATTCAACGCTACTGCAAAAGCACAATCTTCGCGTTGTCGCATGATTTCTGTGAGTTCATAAAACTTAAACAGATTCCAAAGTGCAGTCCCTGCAATAACGCCGTAGTTGTCTCTAGGGTTAGAATGGAATATCCATCTATCACCAACTAGAGAAAGTTGTTTTAAATCTCCAAAGGCAATTATTGAAATTCCGTCAAAATATTCCGTTGTTCTAAATATTTGTTTTAGCCGACTATCCAAATTAGACAACATTTTGGCACCCACCATTGATATCTCATCAATTATTATTAGCTTTAGGTCCATAAGCTTCGAATAAATGGTGTTGAGAACATCGTTATTTAAGGGCCGGAGTCCAACTGAAGACTGGTTCACCGGTAATGAAAAAAGCGAATGTAATGTGAGACCTCCGATTCCAAAGGCGGCTTTTCCTGTTGGGGCACAAAGCAATATTTTAGTCACTTCTGGGTTGTTACCCGCCACGGTGGTAAACCTTAACATAAGCGATTGATAAACTGTAGAAATAAGTCTACTTTTTCTTTTTCTTTACTTTTTTGTTGAGTAAGCCCACCAGCTCAAACAAATCGTTTTCAGGTATCAGCGGAGGCAGTTTTATAACTCTGGGTCCATTTTCATCAGAGTTATGATTGGTTTCGCTTTCTTGAAAAACATTTTGGTCTCTTGCTACTTCTGGGATTGCAAATCCTCTGAATTCTTCATCCAAAAGATGCGAAGCGGAAGATTCCTGGTTATCTTCATTATTTTCCCTTTGAATATCATGTAAAATTTGCTCAATTATGATTTTGTTATTATTATATGTAATTTCATTGTCCTTATTTACAATATCAATATCTTCGTTGCGCCAGGGAAAATAGAGAGTCACGAGTTCTCTGAAGTAATCTGGTCTGGATAGATTTTTGCTGAACCTTCTCCATCTCAGAATATATGGATGCTTTCGTTTCCTTATGTATCCTGATCCATTTAGTAGTTGATATTCAGGCACCTTATTAATGTTACTATCTTCTTCTATAGTCCCATTATTTTCTTCTGCAGGATTTCCTACTTCGATGTTATCATCATCCTCCATGACAGTCTCATCCGACACACGGTGTCTACCAGACAACTTACGTTCATAGAGGGCAGCGAAGTCGGCTACACATTCTCCTTCGACTTTATCATGCGAACTCTTTGTTCAGGATGAGAGGTATTTATGAATATATTTTCGTGGCTCGTTTCTGACATGTGAAGCCCTAGAATATTATAAACGGCTTCTTGAGCTGAAATCTCTGATCCGTTTATGAACTTGCTACCAAGATGCTGCAGTTTTTCCTTAATCGATCGATCTCGATGACCACCTGCAGTAATTTCATCCATGGCTTCGCGTAGCAGTTTTGATACTCTTCTATTTGATTTATTTATATAATTTATGATATAACTACAGCAACCATATGCATCCAATATGAATTGGATATCCATATTTGCTCTGTGTAGTTTTAAAATATCTTCATTATATGCGTTCAGCATAATATCCATGAACTTTCTATGAAGGAATATTTGAGGCTTTTTTTAAGCTTGTTCGTATGGCTTGAATATAATCCGCATATTCAAGATCCAAACGACTAAGAAAATTTTCAAAAGTATTTAATTCTATTTGTTCATTATTTGGGAGGTTTCTTTTTTCTTCCAAGAGCTCTTGGATGTGATTCCAGTATTGTTTATACTGTTCTTGGACAGTTTAAGAATTCTAGTTTCTGGCATTGGCGGATAGGGAATGTTAAACCGACATTTGCTTTCTCTATGAATTTCTCTTTTGAATGTGGCACTATGTTTATGGTATTGATACCTAAGAACATCTTCAAGCTCCTCATTATCTCCGTTAGTAGTAATGAACATATCAATGAATCTAATAACATCTTCTGTGTTTAACGATCCATTAGTATTCTCCATTTTTGGAGCTCCATTTAACCAATACATCCCATGAGAGTGTGGTGATCCACGTTGTTAAAATTCTGTTCTCCAATAATAATGAGACAGTTCAAAATCGCCAAAAATATCTTTGCTTTTAAAAAGTTTCAATAACTGATGAAGCCGGTGACCAAAATATCTGGAGCATGTCGCAGGGTCTGACCGGATCAACCGTGCTTTCTCTGATGCTGATAGATTCGATGCATCCTCTTCACTGATAACTCTTTTGTCTATGAGAAGGGATAGAATTACCAGAAGTTCATTCCATTTGGTCTCGGCCGCTGAGAGAGTAATGAAGAAAGTTGGCAGTCCAAACTGGCGAATCATAGCTAAAACTTTTTTCTTCTCTGCTTCCCAATGTGCTGGAGAGGAACGCAAGCCTTTAAGACATGCTGGACCAGGCTATTGACGAAGGATTCATCCATCATGTTAGCCGCGGTAACATGAGCCGTGCCTGATTTTTTCCTAAGGCAAATAGAAATGGCATTTTTTATGCGAGTCATTTCGTATCGTATGTACATATACAAAATTTTTGGTACCTTTGCGCAGCGTCGGTCGTAGTATCGAAGTTGAGACTTTGCTTTGCGACCATATGTTGTTTTTGCCTTGAAAATTTGTCCGCATGAAATGGATGGAAATGACAACTCTTCAGCATCTTCCTGTATCGTCATGTCTACAGGTCGACGGCCTTCACCGGGAGCCATTGCTATTCGTGCAATAATTGCATTGTCAACGGGCTCATTTTCCAGTAAAGTTTCTTGACCACCGGGATTTAAATTGTCTTCTTTCTCATTGCCTTCTAGTTCAGGGTCGATTTCCATTCGTTCGGCAAGGAGTTGCTTCACAATTGGGCGATCTCGGTCATCAGCAATTATTGGTACTTCCTCATTATTTGCAAGTTCGCCAAGCCAGTTATGTACGACAGAAATACAATGCTTTTGGTATAGCTCCGTGCTTTCCAAAAATGTTAACGCATCTATAACTTTTGCTGGTCGTATAGTCTCAGTCATGAAACTATGTCTGTACTCTAGCTCCCGTTTTAGGAGTATTTGCACCACATGGGTGTTATCAAAGGCAGAGCTGTTACTGTATCATTTACGGAAATAGGTACATTAACAACTGCTCCTCTTACTGCGCACTGTCTTTCATAGCCTAGGGAGATAATTCGCATAAATGGGATTACGGGTGAAATAAGTCTTTCTTCTAGGCATGATATATCCTGCATGCATTCGGGAGTTTCAGCGAATGCAAAACCTTTTGAAAGGCATAAGTTTGGAATTTTTCGAGTAATTTCAATAGCTCTGTGGCAAGTAGAGCAAAATAAATAAGTGCCATTTGCAGAATGAAATTTTATTGACAAATAGAAGGCTTTCGAGATGTCTAATCGGGGAAACTTAAGCGAAATTTGATTTTTGTTCAAAATCTTTACATTTTGTTTAAAAAATGTGCCACCACAGCCTATCCATATTTCCGTGGGGCCCATTTTGATATTTCGGAGGTGCGCTGCTGCGTCTGCAAGTCTCTGTGTTCCTGCAACTCTTCAGGCGACAATGCAGGTCTGGCGTTCCTATTTCGTTGCGATTGTCGCTGAGACTTGGCTTCTCGATTCTGAGGGTCTTGCCGAAAATTAATAACTCGTGCCTCATTCATATCCTGCATCTGTTGCTCTAGAATTCGGGCTTGCCTTCGGGACACCCTTCTTTGGGATGAATTTAAATTCTGTTCCCGCTTTCTTGTGCGTGGATTCCGTCTTGCAATTCGACGGTTATTTGCATCACAGTTCCGCTCGCCTTCTCTGTAATCCTGATTCTGTCTGCGAACAGCATGTTCAGCAGTATTGGCCTCCTGTTCCATCGAACGATAATCGGGATCTTCGCGAGCAACGAAGTGGGCTTCTGCGTCCCGTTCGCGCTCTTGCTGCCTGAATGCGTAATCCTGTCTCCGAACAATGTGCTGAGCAGTGCTGGCCTCCTGCTCCATTGAACGATACTCAGGATCTTGGCGAGCAACGAAGTTGGCTTCTGCGTCCCGTTCGCGCTCTTGCTGCCTGTAGTCTCTACCTGCTCGTCGTCGAGCACGTGCCAATGCGTCTTGCCTACGATCTCGTTACCGTCTTTCCAAATCATTTTGCCGATTATTTGCCATGCGTTGCGTATTTCTCTCGCGAACCTCGTTGCCATTTTCTTCGCGGTAAGTAAGAGTCCGATTTGCAGCTTCTCCTCGTCGTTGCTCAGCAGATTTTCTCGACAAGCGAGGCATTTTAAAACCTTAAAATTATGGTATATTATAACTAAGTTGGCTAAAAAAGTAATATGATATATGTATATGCTTCTGAAAATAAGATAATATGATATAGATATGTAAAAAAGCTGAAAGTAAGATAATATGATTTAGATATGTAAAAAAGCTGAAAGTTAGATAATGTGATTAATAGTTACAAAGAGAGAAGTCTTAAAAAAGACTAGTAGAAACGCAAAAAATTAATTGGCGATGTTTTCCAAAACTTGGTCGTCAAAAAGTAGCACTGACTTCACTCGCGAACGCGAAATTTATAGGAAGCGCACACACTTTTCAAAAGCACAAATTACTATGAAATTTAAATGTTTTTGTTTCTTATTAAAAATCAATTGGAAAACGCGCAATTATTCTTTCTTATTCGTTTTTTAATGTGACCAAGCCTAAAAATACACTCGTTACACACTTGTTTGAAATACCGCAAAAATACTAAACAATACCAAACCAGATAGTATTTGCTCGCAAATAACAATCATCGAAGTTAAAATTTTTAAAATTGGGTACCACAATTGCCAACGGAATATCTTATTTACCCTCAATTTACTTATAATTATGCTGAATATTTTCTATTGGAGCGACATTAAATCGATACCTTTTGTATATGTTATCGAAATAATCGATAAGTAACAGCGGCGTAGCCACAAAATTTTTCCGGGGGTGTTAACATGATTTAGGATCAAAGTTTATCCCCAAAACCCCCGTTACTACGCCTCTGATAGGTAAAACAATCAACTAATTAAAAAGTAAAATTCAATAGCATATGCTTGAAAAATTAGAACATTGGTAATGTAATAACACGATACTGTTATGTAAAAATGCACCTATGTAAGTGCGTATGAAACACATACATATGTTATGAAAATGTCATATTTAAGGATATTGATTACACTAAAATTAGAAATATGTACATACATATATTATTTGCTCTTCTGCTCTCTGACGTGACGGTCGTGTTTTTGCTTAGCTCCTGAGTTTTATTAATATATATTGTTTTCTCCCAATTTTTAATTGTGCCTAGTTTGTTTTCGTTTTCGCTGGTGTCGTTTGCTTGAAACCCTCGTGTTTTATTTGCATAATTCGCCAAATTAAACAGTTTTGTTTTTTTCTTTTTCGTGATTAGTGTTTGGTGCATTTAAATTGTTTTTAATTTTTTTCTTATTGTTCTCTCTCGTCATTGCTTCTGCAGTTGCTCCCCTCATCGCCCCCATCATACCATCAGTGCTAGTGGTTTTGTTGTTCTCTCTGCTTTGTGCTCAGTGCTGCCAACTCTTCTGGGCTAAAAAATGCTAAATTAACTTTGTAAACCTGCTAGAAACGGCTAGATCAAATTCAAAAACATCCATAAAAATGGCCATTTTTTTTGTTTTAGTAACATATTTTTTTATTTGAAAATTGATAGACAATTATCAAGCTCAATAAAGTCCATATTCTCCTCAAGAGTATAGGAGTTGTTTGTTCCAATTAAATTCAAATACTTTGGAGGCACTTTAAAGTTGTGGCAACATTTATTTGATCTACGCAATCCATAACTGGAAATATATATACATTTACGTTTAATAAGACGTCAAAATTTTGAATATGTATTGTGTTAAAATTATTAATTACCGTATGTGTAATATCAAATTAAGTGTGTCTATGTTCATTGAGTTCCTCAGCTTTGATTTTACAATGTTCATCTGACTAAACACTCGTTCGACTTCCGCGTTTGACCACGGTAGCGATAGTAAGCTCAAGACAAAAGTAGCTAATGATTTAAATCGATGATTACCTCCCGAATCCACATAATTGTTTGCTTCAGCCCAAAATTTCAAGGTACAATCGGTATTTTCCCATTTCAAAAGATGTATGGTGTTGTACTGCAGAACGAGCTCTTCAATCTGAGTGACAGGCAATTTGAAAAGGTTTAGGATTTGAATAACAGAGCCCTCTTTGGCGTTCAATATTATGTCAACAGAAAAAATGTCGATTTGCTTTAATATTTGGTAGTTTTCTGGTAATCTGAAAAAAGAAAAAAATGGTTAGCCTATTTAATTACATTTATAGAAAATTACTTACCTCTTTCTAAGCTCATCTATAAGTGAAATTATAAATTCCGTGCACCTAAATCGAATTTCCATTTCTATTTCATCGGAAATATTTTCCTTTATTTTTTTGAGCAACATTTCGAATGCATAACCCAAAAGGTAGATCCCTCTTGACATGTCCTTTAAAATCAGTATTCAGAACGTCAACTATGTCTTCAGGGGATCTTATTTTTGATTTTAAAGAATTTATTCCAAATACAAGATCAGTTAAAAGTTTGCTTGCATTTGAATTGGTGGCCTGGAAATTTTTGTTTATAGCCTGCATTTCGCTTAATACTGGCTTTAAAAACGTTAAGTATAACAAATTAATTTCATCGCTATAGAATTTATGCAAGCTTTGCGCTTTAAAACATTTTTCTTTTGTTGCTGCAAGACTGAAATGTAGCTTAAGTTCAGTCCACTGATGCAAAATTCTGGCAACTGCAGATTCAATGGATAGCCATCGTGTTTTGCAGACTTGTGGAATTTTAAGAGGTGCCTTAAATATGATAAAAAGTGTTAGAAAATAGAGAAATAGGACTGCAAAGTAAGACAAGACAAATAAGACTGGACAATCACAATACAGATTAGTTATATCTGAAAAGACATAAAAATTTTAAGAAACTATGTATTGAGTACTCAAACACACACAAACACATAAAACATATATTCTAACTTACTTTATCACTATTAATCAACTCATATATTTTTTGATAATCTGATTGGCGTTTACTGCTTTTCGAGAACCAATTAAAGGTTTCGTACACAATATATTCCAAAGATTCAGGCAAAAACTTTGTACAGGCCGAATTCACTGCTAATTGAACTGAATGGCATACGCATTTGATTAATATTAAGGACGGTACATCCTTCTTCAATTCAGTATATACGCTTACCAATACCAATCAAGTTTAAAATATTAAGTCCTAATCCTTTTATCTCTTGACGGAGGCTGTTAGCTATGGTCTTCGAATCTCCTGCCTCAAGTGGGACAAGAGACAAAAATGTCGATACCATTAACTGCCGGTGGGAACTAAAATAATTAATTACAATACCTAAAAAGATGAATCGTATGGTTTATCCGTATAAATTCATAAAAATTATTTTTAACTTACCAAGAGACTTGCAAACACTGACATCAGTACTTTCGTCCAGCAATAGACTGAATTGGGCATCACCAATATCAGTTTTTAATTCTTCCAGAAAACATGGTCCCAAAACATTTTTTTATTATATTCGTGCACTTCGTTCTGTGAACTTTAATTTTATCTGCATCGAATTTTGTGGCGCACAATATACCCAAGTGATCAATTGGTGAAATTGCAGAATGGGTGGCAATGTACAAACATAAGGCAGCTTCTTGTTGTTTAGTTTTGGGAAGCACATTCGATGTGAACACAATTTTATTTTTTTGTGTGAAGCTGCTTGTAGCCACCATATGTTTTTTTGTTTTTGCATGCCCCTGCAAGTCGTAAATTTTTGATACTATACTTGACTTGCAATATCTGCAATAGCACTTCGACTCATCATTCGGATCTATTGTTAACCAATCCTTAAACGATGGATCTCGCAACCAGGTGTCACGCGGTTTCTGTTTATATTGAACTTTCGGCATTTCAATGATCCTCCTTTTTTTCACGGGTTCAATTAACGTGAAATTCTTGTTAGTGATGGAAAAATATACAAAAAAGATGGCAAGAAGGCTTCATCAACTTCATGCTATCGATAAATGTGATACCCCGTTTCCTAATTTTAAGCAGTGCTGACATATGTTAAAATAATGCTATAAAAGGCCAGTTTGATTTACAAAAATGCTAATTTTCCGCCAGCAGCTAGATCATAACTTTTCCTGCATTTGGCAGTTGAAAAATGCCAGATATGGCCGGAAAAAGGCTGGCAAGCTTCCCCCCCCCGTAATCACTTTTATAAAGCCGCTTCTCAAAGCTCGTCTTTTAACTCTTTTTTTACTCTCTCTTTTGTGTTGTGTTCTATAGCCCTCTTTTTTTTTTTTTTATTTTTTTTTTTTTTTTTTTATTTTTTTTTTTTTTTTTTTTTTTTTTTTTTAAAAATTCTCGAGTGTGGTGTTTGTTACCAAACTACTCCGAAACGGCTCGACCGATTCTCACGAAATTTTTTATGCAGATCGTGTAGGACTGAGAATCGGCCAACATCTATTTTTTATACCCAAATAATAAATAATTAAATAATTTTAATAAATGTTTATTTGTTTAACACACTAATACTTGCATACAAGCAAGAAACGTTTGCGGATGCGACAGAAAGAAGAATGCAAAAATCGGCTTCTTTCGCATGCGTTGTCCTCTCACAATTTTTCACTCAGCTTTCAGTGTTCTCATGTTATGAGCAAAATACATATATGTCGGTGCGTGAGTGTGAGAGTGTGTGTTTGTGTTTTCGGGTATTTCACAATAATAGTAATTTCATCATTATGGCGGTGCATTTGTGGTTTAAGAAGAACCGTTTTAGCGGGGCGCCAGCGTTCTGTCCGCTGTCGCCGAGTGTGGTTCGGTGGAAGGCGCGCACAAGAATTGTGCGTCTCGAGTTCAGTCGTTGTTACAACTCGAGTGCGACCGAACTCGCTGCGCTAATTATTGATCAAGAAAATAATACACGTTATACACCAATCAGTTTTCCAACTTGATTTATTACAACAATGCCACGAACACGCAGGGGGGCTAATTTGAGTCGTCAAACAAACAGATCTAGAGACATGCAAGATAGAAGAGCAATAAGATCAGATGCAGAAAGGCAACAAAGTAATGCAGATGTCCGTGTAAGAATGGCGCAGTTACGTGCATCACAATTACAAGAGGTACGAGATGAGCGAAACCAACAAAGACAATTGGAACGAAGAGAAGCGCCCAGATTCGTAGCCAACAGACGTAGAGGGATTGACCAACATCAACAAGTACTTCGAGCATTTACATCACATTCATTTCTTCGACTAGCATTTCAGTATGAGCCTGATGTTGAATATTACGCTCATTCCAAAGTGGTAATTGGTACATTGGACAAGGAATGCCCGCACTGTCAAGCCCTTAAATTTAAAAATGAGCCAATTGGGATGTGTTGCTCATCAGGAAAAGTGAAACTTCCAGAAATTGAAACACCGCCGGAACCATTGCACGGCCTCCTTATTGGTACTGATCCAAATTCTTCGCTGTTCTTGCGTTCAATTCGGCAATTCAATTCATGTTTTCAAATGACATCGTTCGGAGCAACGGAAATAGTTAAAAATACTGCTGCAAATGGTCAACAATTTAATTCCACATTCAAAATCAAAGGCCAAATTTACCACAAAGTCGGCTCATTACTACCAATGCCAAACGAACCTTATAAATTTTTACAAATTTACTTTATGGGTGGCGAGGACTCCGAACGGGCACTCGCCAATCGCGTGAATACACGTTGCAACTATAATCACCTCAATTCACCATTTGCAACGCGCATTGTCAGCGAGCTGGACGCTCTGTTAAATGAGCACAACGAATTGTTGAAATTATTCAAATCACATATGCATAAGCTACAAAGTGACAATCACGCTATTTTCATCAATCCTGATAGAACACCAGCTGGAGGGCATATACGTCGATTCAACGCACCTGTTGTTGACGACGTGGCTGGAATCATGGTTGGCGACCATACAGCTACGCGACAAATCGTGATTCGAAGAAGAAATAATTCTCTTCAGTCCATTCCTGATACCCATCGTTTATATGATGCTCTCCAATATCCACTCATTTTTTGGAAGGGACAAGACGGATATTGCATAAACCTTAAGCAACGAGATCCGGTAACAGGTAATTCATTCATTAAGAATATGAAAACTCTTCAATTAATACATGGATATACTATTATAGGAACCGAAACAAACAAGAATATTAGCTCAAAGGATTTCTATTCGTTTCGGTTGATGATTAGACGTGGTCAGGATAATATCATTCTACGATGTCGTGAGCTTTGCCAACAATTTATGGTCGATATGTACGTCAAGATAGAGAGTGAACGACTACGATACTTGCGATTTAACCAACAGAAGCTGCGTGCGGAAGAATACATTCACTTGCGAGATGCTATTGCCAGCAACGCTGATACTGCCGAAATCGGTAACTCTGTCATCCTACCATCATCGTACATAGGTAGTCCACGTCACATGCAAGAATACATACAGGATGCTATGACCTTCGTACGTGAATATGGACGACCGTGCTTTTTTATTACTTTTACATGTAATCCAAAATGGCAGGAAATTACATCGTTATTATTACCTGGACAAAGTGCAATACATCGTCATGACATTACAGCACGTGTGTTCAAACAAAAATTAAAGTCTCTAATAAGCTTTATTACAAAATTGCATGTATTTGGCCCTACACGTTGTTGGATGTATTCGGTTGAGTGGCAAAAGCGAGGATTACCTCATGCTCACATCTTGATTTGGTTTATCCATAAAATACGCCCTGATGACATCGATAGTTTAATTTCTGCAGAGATTCCAGATCCATCCACTGATCAATTACTGTTTGATATTGTTACTGCAAACATGATTCATGGCCCTTGCGGAGATCTGAATCGTTCATCGCCTTGCATGGTAGACGGAAAATGTACAAAGCGTTTTCCTAAAGATTTCATCAACGATACGGTTACAAATGTAGACGGATATCCAATATATCGTCGAAGGAGTACCGAAAATGGCGGACAATCATTCATTAAAACTATCAACAACGTAGATATTGATATTGATAATCGGTGGGTGGTGCCATATTCACCTCTACTGAGCAAAACATACAGTGCTCATATAAATGTTGAGTTCTGCAGTTCGGTGAAGAGCATTAAGTATATTTGCAAGTATGTAAATAAAGGAAGTGATATGGCTGTATTTAGAATTGAAAATACTAATAACAGTGCTCCTCCGTTAAATCAAAATGACGAAATAACGAATTACCAAACTGGCCGGTATATCAGCTCCAATGAAGCTGTCTGGCGTATCTTCGGTTTCCCGATTCATGAACGAGATCCAGCAGTTATGCATTTAGCTGTCCACCTTGAAAACGGTCAGCGCGTATTTTTCACGAACGAAACAGCGCTTCATCAAGCTGTAAATCCACCAAAAACTACGCTCACCGAATTTTTTGCATTGTGTAATCGTGCAGATGCTTTTGGTGCCTTCGCACAAACACTGAAGTATTCAGAAATACCTCAATATTTTACATGGGCTCAATCGAAAAAATGGATGCCCCGCAAGCAAGGCACACCAGTTGAGGCGTGCCCCGGCTTATTTAAGTCAAATAATTTGGGTCGTGTATATACAGTCCATCCAAGGCAGACCGAATGCTTTTATCTACGACTGTTGTTGGTTAATGTCACCGGACCATTGTCATTTCAAGCTATACGTGAAGTAAACGGACAACAGTATCCAACGTATAAAGATGCATGTCTTGCACTAGGCTTGCTAGAAGACGACAATCATTGGGACAGTATGCTTGCTGAAGCAGCATTAAACTGCACAGGAATACAAATTCGATTACTATTTGCTATTGTACTGACTACATGTTTCCCGGCCCGAGCACAAATTTTGTGGGATAATCACAAAGATTCAATGACTGATGATATATTGTATCAACATCGTACAAGACGGAACGACCTTACGATATCATTCAGTGACGAAATGTACAATGAAGCATTGATTGCTATTGAGGATCTTTGCATTGTCATTGCGAATTTACCAATCAGTCATTTCGGTATGAGCTCACCAAATCGAAGTGCATCTCATTTAATTGACACAGATATGAATCGTGAACTGCAGTACAATTCTATTGAAATGGCAGCGATTGTTACTCGCAATGTTCCACTATTAAATGATGCACAAAAAGTAATTTACGACCGCATTATGGAGGGAGTTTCGGCAGGACAAGGGGGACTCTTTTTTTTTGGATGCACCAGGAGGAACTGGCAAAACATTCCTTATTTCGTTACTTCTTGCCGAGATACGAGCAAAAAAAGGCATCGCATTAGCTGTTGCATCATCTGGCATTGCAGCTACTTTATTAGATGGAGGCAGAACAGCTCATTCGGCATTTAAGCTGCCACTGAATATTCAAAATAACCCAGATGCAGTTTGTAACATTAAAAAACAATCATCCATGGCCACTGTGCTGAAACAGTGTAAAATTATTATCTGGGATGAATGCACCATGGCACATAAGCATTCGCTGGAGGCATTGGATAGGACAATGAAAGATATAAAAAACAACGACAAACTATTTGGAGGCACTTTGTTACTCCTTTCAGGTGATTTCAGACAAACACTTCCCGTTATTCCACGATCAACATACGCTGATGAAATTAATGCTTGCCTCAAATCGTCCCGACTGTGGCGTAATGTTGAACGAGTACAACTGACGGTGAACATGCGCGTTCAAACGCTTCAGGATCCATCCGCCGAAACTTTTTCGAAACAGCTATTAGATATTGGCAATGGGAAAGTTGCCGTACATGAAAATACTGGATCAATAAAATTACCAACCGGTTTTTTGCACAATCGTCCACTCGCAAGATGTTCTCATCGACTGTATATTTCCCGATGTACACACACAATATATAAATCTTGAGTGGCTGGCAGAAAGAGCCATTTTAGCAGCGAAAAATGTGGACGTTCATGGATTAAATTTCAAGATACAACAATTGTTGCCAACAGACTCTGTGTCATACAAATCTGTTGATACAGTTTGCAATACTATCGAAGCTGTAAATTACCCAGTAGAATTTTTGAATTCCTTGGATTTGCCAGGCATGCCACCGCACCACTTACAATTGAAAGTAGGATCTCCGGTGATTTTGCTCCGTAACTTGAACCCACCACGGCTGTGCAATGGCACACGATTGGTTATTAAAAAATTAATGAAGAACGTGATTGAGGCCACCATTTTAAATGGCAAGTTTCAAGGTGAAAATATATTGTTGCCACGAATCCCCATGATTCCTACAGATGTGCCAATTGAATTCAAACGCATTCAATTCCCAATTAGATTGGCATTCGCGATGACAATCAATAAGTCGCAAGGCCAAACGTTGTCTGTATGTGGTTTAGATTTGGAAACACCATGCTTTTCCCACGGACAACTATATGTGGCATGTTCTCGCGTCGGGAAACCATCAAGTTTGTTTATATTGGCTAAAGATGGCCTAACAAAAAATATTGTGCACTCTATTGCGCTTAGCGAATAATCTGTATTTTTATTAACTGTCATTTTTAACAATAAATAAATCGTACTTCAGTTGTTTATAACGTTTTCGACTATAACTTCATCCCCATACACTTATAGTAACTTAGATATTAGATATTTGAAAAAGGCAAAACAACGTTTGCTGGGTCAGCTAGTTGTTTTTCTATATATTTTTTTGTTGTTTTTTTTTTGCCTTGTGTTTATTTTGGCTTTTCAATGGCTTGTTGTCTACCCAATTGCAAGCATTCTGATCGTTTTGACGATCAGTATAGAGCAATATCGTGTTGGCTTTGCGATAATCTTATTCACTTAAAATGTGCTGGCCTCAACGGCCGTGATTACGACAAATTTTCTGGTTTGTCTGTGTCTAAGCCTGAGCTTGGCTTAATGCGCTGGACTTGCACATCTTGTGCCAGCCAGCAGCTTTATTTTAGCCGAATGTACAGGGATCTTCGTTAAAAGTTTCTTTCTCTAAATAAAATGGCCAAACAGCTGTCTAATGAGTGTGACTCTAGCATACATTTATTGTCGCAATTCAAGTTTGGTCCACCTTCTAAGGAATTGCCCAAGAAATGTACCCTTGAGTTGCCTCATAAGCAGTCGCCCGCACTTTCTATTACATCTTCTTCCATTTTACTTTCGCCTACACCATCTTCTTGTCCCTCTTTATGCTCTTCTTTTCAGATTGATGTACCCACTACAAGCCCTGGTGTACCTCAATCTATCCCTCACGGGACCTCTGATCAATTACTGGATCATGCTGGCTTTCAATCACTTGCGGATCCCAATGCTCCTCCGCCTCCACTAACTGTAGTGCCTCATCGTAAACAATTATTTATCTCTAGGCTTGCTCCAGATACTTCTGAATCGTCTGTGGCAGCTTACATTGGTAATATATGCCCTGCTAAGGTTTTAATTCAAAAGTTTAAGTTTTCTAGGCCTCGCTGAAATCTCCTCTTTTAAATTTCTGTACCAAATGAGTATTTCTCAGCTATGGTTGACCCCAACTTTTGGCCAGAGGGCTTAGTTGTACACGAGTTTGCGCCCAATAAGCGCTCCCGCCCTTTGCCTGTCCACCTTCCTAATGTATCTTCTGCTTCAAAAAACTAATAACGTCTAGTCTTTCCATTCATTATCAAAATGTAAGAGGACTTCTTACCAAGCTCTCTAAATTATTCTGTGATAGCTTAACCTTTTCGGCTGACATATTAGCTTTCTCTGAAACTTGGCTTAATTCCTCTGTTTTGGATAATGAAATTGTTTCTAATAACTTTATTTCTTATAGGCTTGATCGTGTTGGTCGACGTGGCGGTGGGGTACTCACTGCTGTCAACTCGAATCTGTGTTCAAGTGTTGTGCCGATTGATCTCCCCCTAGGTGTTGAGTTTATTTGCGTCGAAGTTACATGTTCTAATTTTAGCTTATATATCTCTTGTTCATATATTCCTCCAACTTCTGATATCATGATCTACATGCACCATGCTGATGCTTTGCAAACTATTTTTAGTCGTCTTAAAGATCGTGATTTTTTTAAACCTTTATGTGATTTTAACTTGCCTAATGTTTCTTGGCTTGCTGATGATAATCTATCTTTCTTAATTCCTTCATCTCAACATGTTTTTCTTGATAGCCTACTTGAATGTCCACTATATCAGTTGAATTCTTTTCTTAACTCTTCTAAAAGAATCATCGATCTTGTTTTTGTCTCTGATCCCACTGTTAGTGCTGTATCACAAACACAGCCCCTAGTGAAGCCTAAATACTTATACTTATCACCCTACCATTGAAATTACTATTTCTATCTACTAATTCATTCAATAACATCTCAAATTCTCGTCGTAGATGTTTTCGTAAAACAAATTTCAATCTTCTTAACAGCCTTATTTTCTCTTATGATTGGTCATTTCTATTTGAGTGCTGTGATATAGATTGTGCAGTAAATTTTTTCTACTCTGCTCTCAATTCCCTAATTGATAAATGCGTTCCTTATGTGAATGTCTCTACCGTCTCCAGTGCGCCAGTCTGGTTCACACGTAGGCTCTCTAATCTCCATAACATTAAATCGAGATATTTTAAAAGATTTAAAAAAACTGGTTCGCGACTTGACTATGCAAATTATTGTGTAGCCAAATCTCAATTTTGCCTTTTAAATACTCAATGCTACAATAATTATATCGTTCGCTGTAAGGTTGAATTTTATAAGAACCCCAAAAGATTTTATAACTTTGTTAATTCCAAAAGACGCTCTAATTTACAACCTTCCATCTTCAGACTTAATGACTAGGCTGCTAAAAATGATTCAGATATTGCAGATCTGTTTGCTAAATTCTTTCAGTCGACTTATTCTTCTACTGCTTCGGATCCCATACCTTATCCCTTCACAATTCCACATTTAAATTGTATGTTTTTTCCTAATATTACTGAAGACTGTATTATCTCGAGCTTGTCATCTATGACGTCTTCCTTCGTACCCGGGCCTGATAATATACCTAGTTGCATCCTTAAAATGGGTTTGATTTCCCTATCTAAGCCTTTATCTCGGTTATTCTTTATATCGAGTGAGACTTGTCGCTTCCCTGATATTTGGAAGGAGTCTTTTATTATTCCGCTTTTTAAAAAGGGTAACAAATCGGATATTTCTAACTACCGTGGCATTGCCAAACTTTCGGCAATACCTAAGCTGTTTGAGAAAATTATTACGTCTTCCCTTCAACACCTATCCAGATCCACTATTTCTCCTTGTCAGCATGGCTTCATGAAAGGTCGTCGCTTACCAACCTTTTAGAATTGACTACCCTTGTACACCATGGCTTCCGTAAAAAGTGTCAAACTGATGTTATTTATACTGACTTTAGTAAGGCTTTCGATACGGTTGATCATTCTATGCTTCTCATGAAACTTAACATCATGGGTTTTTCCCCGAAACTATTGGCTTGGTTAAAGTCGTATCTTATTGGCAGAACCCAAAAGGTGTCTTTTCGTTCCTCGATATCTAAAACTGTTCGAGTTACGTCAGGTGTCCCCCAAGGCAGTCATCTGGGCCCACTGTTGTTTACCTTGTTTATAAATGATTTGCCTTTGGCCTTGGCTCATTCACGCGTGCTCATGTTTGCGGATGACGTCAAGATTTGTTATTCATATAATGATCTTTGAGTCATTTGTCGCCGTTCCTAGCTCATTACTCTATTAAGTCTGTTCTGTTAGATTGTGTACCATCATTTAAAGACTTAGGCATTATGTGTGAACCAAAACTTTCATTTAATGTTCATATGTCTTCAATTGTCAATAGAACATGCAGTCTTCTTGGCTTCATTAAACGTTGGGCCAAAGAATTTGATGATCCATATGTGACAAAGGCTTTATACACTTCGTTAGTTCGCCCTACTCTAGAATATTGCTCGCCAGTGTGGAACCCTCAATATGATGTTCACCAGCGTAGTATTAAATCGGTACAGAAGCAATTCCTTAAGTTTGCGTTACGCGGCCTTAATTGGGACCCGAATCTTCGCCTACCTTCTTATTCTGACAGACTTCTTCTTATTAATCTTCCTTCACATTACAACCGTAGGCTCGTATTTGGGATTCTCTTTCTACATAAAGTAGTCAACGGCGAAGTCATTTCTACCAATTTACTAGATATGCTATATTTTTGTGTTCCCTCACGTCGGACAAACATCTGACCAATTTTATAATACCCTCTGCAAGGGTATAAAAAAAAGATTAAAAAAGAAAAATAAACAAAAAATTAGGAAAAATAATGAAATTATAGACCTTAGAAGAATAAAAATTAATACTTTGAGCAATTATTTTTCTTCATCTTCCCACTTCAATAACATTTTGCAAACAGTGTTTGAATTTTTTGTAAGACATATGTATGTATGTACTTACATATTTTATCAAGTAATTTTTCTATACTACTATTTTCTTTTTTTCCTCGTTTTTTTTAAGTTTTTTTGCTCTTTCATTTTTTTTCATAATTTTTTGTTTATTTTTCTTTTTTTAATCTTTTTTTTTATTAAAAAATAAATATAAAAGTAAGAAAACCTTATTTGACAATTTTAAGCTAGGAATCGAACCAGGCAGCATTTGGATCGCCACGCGAGCACTCTATTGACACAGCCACCGGGCTACATACATACTGATGCCAATATTTTTTGATATTTTTCCACAGGGGCATGTCCTATTCGCTTAGTCGCTGTTTTGTCGAAAATGAAAAATTTTTGTCGAGCGAGCTATTGAAATGCGGTGTTGTACAACTTCACACTACGAAGCCTGAGCATGTACCGACGAGTGTACACATACATAGGCAGAACGAAATGACAAGCGACATAAAGCTGCCTGCGTCGTTCGGTAGTCTGTGGCAGACTGAATTATTTTAGATGCGTAGCGACACTGCTGCGAGCGAATGTTTTAAACTGCTTAAATTCATGTTATTTCTATTAGTACCCGTTGCATAATGTGAAAATTATAAATTACATTAGGACAATTATTTATATTGAAGGGAGTGAGAAAGAACTGTGTTCCTTCTTGCAGAGGGTATTATAAAATTGGTCAGATGTTTGTAACGCACAGAAGGAGACGTTTCCGACCCCATAAAGTATATATATTCTTGATCAGCATAAGAAGCTGAGTCGATATAGCCATGTCCGTCCGTCCGTCCGTCTGTGCAAATCAACTTCACGCTGGCATCTTAAGAGCTATCGGAATAAAATTTGATATTTGAGCTACTTTGAAAATTGTCAGGATCGGACTACTATATCATATAGCTCCATAAAAAATTTTTGCAAAAATTGGAGTATCCCCATGAAATTTACCAAAACGATAGTATTGGATATAAAATATTAGATGCCAAAATTTGAATCTAATCGGATAAATAGAACACAAGTTACAGGCTCAAATCGGCCTGCTGCCTACTACGTCATCATCAAATCAACAGAGCACATGCATACACACACACAGACGCAGCGCTACACAAACTGTATTTGTATGCGTGTTGTGCTTTGCTTAGGAATGATGCAAGAAGAAGAAACAATTGTAGTAAAAAGAGTAATAATTTGAATGTTTTGTTTGTGTATTGAGTTGCAGGGAAACAAATTTCAAAATGTAAAAAAATTATCGACAAGGACTGCAAGGCATTGCCGAAGTTAGCTTCTTTTTTTTTTTTTTATTTATTTATTTATACATATTATTAATTTCAGTTTATATTATTACTTATTGCTATATTTGTAGGAACTTCATATGAATACGAATTTAACTGTATATATGTATATATTTAATAAATGGTGTTCCGAAACATTTTCCAATCTTTTAAATTAAGAATAGAGAATGATAGCTATATAATGGGAGCTGAATGTTTGGACCACTTAGAAAACGCATTGATTGCTATATGATATAGTAGTTCCAAAGATTTTCATACTTTATCTTACTCGGACGGACGGATATGGCTATATCGAATGGGAGATATGAGATATGAATCCTATGGAGAACTTGTGGGTTTTACTAGTGAGTAGAATTTATTCCCGTTAATAGCCTTAAACTGGCTATTATTAAAGAATGGGACAATATCTTCCAATTAGATAACATTAATTTGATTAACTCAATGCCAAATCGTATTTTTGAGCTTATTTCAGCTAAAGCTAGTTATACTCATTATTAATATAAGTAGGTTGTTAAAAATTTGTTAACACTTTGGTTTTGTTTATAAAAGAAAAAGAAGTGCGTCTAAAGTTATGCACTTAGAACAAAACGAAATGTAAAAAATTACAGTTATTTTGTCCGAATGTTGTTGTTTTTATTATTTACTAGAGACCCGGCGAACTTTGTTCCGCCTTAATAATGACAATACATAAGCAGATTGTGTTTTTTTTTTTTTTTTGTAAAAAATACAACAAAATATTAAATAACTACATTAATCATTCATTATTATTTCTGTATTTAGTACATAGCACTATGGTCCGAATGTCGATTTTTTTGGCATAAACTACAGTTTGAATGCTAGGGAGTTGAAATTTTCCAAGCATGCTGGAAATACTAAAAGAAAATTTCTATTTTTTTTTTTTTTGGAATGGCACCATGGTTTTACCGCGATTTGTCGAAAACTATAAAATTTGACCCGATTGCATACTTTCAGGCTGCATTTTTAAATATTCGGAACTGTTTTGACCAATTAATAATTATAAACATGCACAAAATAGATAGTTTAAAATTTTATTTGTCTCATATTTAATAGTGTAGAAAAGTGGTATGAAGAAAATAGATTACAAAATTTTTTGTTGTGTTTAATTGGCATCGTCTTCTTCTTCTAGCTCTATGTCGCGAATGTCCTCCTCAGAATTAGAATTACAATCAGATTGTAAGTCAGATTCATTTCCAGATAAATCTTTATCTTCAGTAGACGGCAACTCCAGAAGACTTAAAACTTCTTTGGGAAGAGGTTTTTTCGGGTTTTTCCGTTCCCTCTCCTTCAAACAGACACTTGATAGTAATGGATCCGAGGAATCCATGGCTCTATGAAAAATGTCACTCATTGTATTCACTCGACTATCTTTCCTTGAATGTGATCGTCCGTCT
Organism: Drosophila equinoxialis; assembly: GCA_018150345.1. Lineage (NCBI taxonomy): Eukaryota > Metazoa > Arthropoda > Insecta > Diptera > Drosophilidae > Drosophila > Drosophila equinoxialis. The sequence goes on from JAECWI010000147.1 coordinate 156,943, forward strand.
TTTTTGTAGATTTTATTCCGGGCTTCTGAACCATTTTCGCCCAAGCATCCAAGTGGAATTAACGTCGAATTGTTTATTTGAAAACCGTGAACTAACACTTTATGAATCGTTGGTGACATTGGATACCACGGATAAATATGCATAGGTATATAAGCAAAAAGTTCTCTCACAAAAGGAACGAAATTTATCCGAACTTAAATAAAAATTACATGAAATTGCTATTAAAATAATGTGAAAATTATTTAATAGGGCCTCGCTAAAACTGGTTATGAATAATAGTATTTTACTATTCTCAAAAGCTCTTCTTGCGGTATTACCATTGCTATTGCCGCAGCCATTCGTCTTTGGCATACTTATTCGTAGACCCATTTCATTCCAAATCTTTTCCTGAATCTATTTTTTTGTATGTTCATTTTAATCTTATCGTCACCTTTCATATGCCATTTTTATACCCTTGCAAAAAGGGTATATTAATTTTGGTCAGAAGTGTGCAACGCATATAACGAAGCATCTCATACCATATAAAGTATATATATTCTTGATCAGCACGACGAGACGGGTTCAAATAGCCATGTCCGTCCGTCCGTCCGTCCGTCTGGATCAACGCGAACTATTCCGAGACCGTAAGAGCTACAGAGCTGAAATTTTACACGTAGGCTTGTATATACTACAGGCGTTGTATATCTCGGATTCAGCCGGATCGGACCGCTATACCATATACATAGCTCCCATACAAACGTCAAAGTCACGAACAGTGACTTTTCTCAATAACTTCAATAATTTTATAGCTATTGTCATAAAAGTTGGTATTTGTCAGTTTTGTGTTCTTATTAATAATTGTGCTAAATCAAGATCGGGTGACTATATCATATACCTCCCATAGGAACGATCGGTCGAATACAGTGACTTTTGTCAATAACTTCGTTACTTTTAATGCGATTGCTTTCAAATTAAACATTTAATAGTTAAATAGACCTGTTAATGACTGTGCCGAAACGATCGGTGGAAAACAGTGACTTTCATCAAAAAGTTCGTTATTTTCTATGCTAAGATTGAAGGCCGTTCTTTCGCAAACATTAGACTTTTTGGATAAAACGTTTTTACACTTTGATGGCTTTGGGTAAGGAGAGAATTACCAAAACAGTTGCAAGGGTATACAAACTTTGACGCGGTCGAAGTTAACCCCGGCCCTCTGGTTTAATCTCTAATCTGTATGATATGTTCAGGACAAATTCTAGAAACCGGATCCATGCATGTAGTGGACTTACCCCAAATTTCAATGCATTAAGCTTTGGGGTGAAGGTTTCTGAACTGAAATCAGTAATTTCCAATATTTTAGTTGGGGTGACACCACATATTGGACAACATTGAGTAGATTTATTTCCAGTTAGTACGTTGAGAACTTTGCCATCAATAAGTGTCATATGCATTTCATAGGTAACTGATATGTCGAAGCTCTCATTCAATTTAAAAACAAACGGTTTGAGGTTATGTATTTGAAAATCTAAATTATTTTTTTCCATAAGTATGTGAGCAGAAGTTTCTTTTTACTAGTTCAATTTTGAGCGATCTACAATATCTGATGGACTGAGGTGTCCTGTTTATCCAAATGTTCCGATAACAGGAGTCAATAATTTGTAAGAGAATAACAGAAGTTACAAAAAGAGAATGATCTGATAGCTGTTTGCCATTTGCTTCATTTCCAAACTTCTGCTTATATATATTATGACCAGTTGAACCATCAAATCCATAGCTGCAAATTAATTTGATTTTGGAACTAACCGGAAACTGCTGGAAAACATCGGACTGCAATTTAATTATTCGATGAGCAGTATGATTTAAAAGATTTTGTAAGGACACTTCGGCAGTAGTTTCCATTACTTCTATACCCACGGGCCGGCATTGTAATTTTGCTTCCATTAGTTTATCATAGTTTGGAAATATGTTGCTGAGATGACTTTTATTTAAAAATCTGGTGTTTATATATTGCTGTTTATTAAGTGAATTTTCTAGGAGGTAAGCTAAAGCTTCATCTGGAGTAAGTGGAATGGGTTCTTGAATTTGACGTCGGTTTCTCGTTTCAGTTGGGTATTCAGGTGTTGTTAAAGTTTTTTTTAGAACAAACGCCGCATCCTTTCTGCATTCTTTGGTAGCAGAAACTGATGCAGCATGCACAAGAAGATTCGTGTTGAGATTAGTCTCATTTGCAAGCTCACAAGCCAGTTTCCTTTTTAATCTTGCCCCTGCATTTGCATAAGATAAAGGTGGACGTCCTGTTGTCTTTAGTGTCTTACAATTTTCATTAACAACTATTGATATTTTAGATTCCAGCCATTTAGAATGCTTGGACATAAATCGTTCCAACATGTGATTGCATTTCAATAGGTTTTTTAATGAATGATTCAAAATTACTTATTTTTTTATCTATTTCTTTTATTTTTTCGTATTCCAGATGGTTATTGTTGACTTTACTGTAGATCCACTCTGATACAGATTTTATTTCTCGATTGTTGCTGCACCAACTATCGATGAGTTCTTTATGACAAAATTCGAACTTCCCTGAATATTATCTAATTAATGGAAAAGGGGGAAAAACGGGGCGAAGGCATTAGTTTGCGATCAAAGACGACATATATAGGTACCAACTTGTGTCATTACTTTTTGTCAGCAGGTGTCAGCTCGTTAGTTCTATTCCACGAAACACAGAGAACGCAAAACAATTTTCTAAAAAAAATACACATTTATTGGACATTACACAACACTTAAATCCTAAGACTACACATAAAATAAATATATACATTACAAACTACATACCTTGATGTATATTTTCCATATTTTAAATTTTTTTTATGTGCAAAATTCCACAAATGCTGGCACTTTAAACTTTAGGTTTTTTTCACTTTCCAAATGTCGATTACGCACAAAGCACATGTCTTACTTTCAGACCTTATATTTTGTGCTCAGGGTATCTACTATCATAATCAATTACCAAAACCACCGAATCTTTTCATGAAAATTTGGACTTTATGCCAAAAAAAATCGACATCCAGACAATAGTGGCATAGGTTGCTCTTCACTTAAGTACTTTGTGATCATTTTTTTTTTATTATCAGGCAAAACAAGCAACACAGATGGTCTTCCGACACGTGAACATGCCACATATAATTGACCATGGGAAAAACATGAATGTTCTAGATTTAAGCCACAAATTTTTAAGGATTGGCCTTGTGATTTGTTGATGGTCATGGCAAATGCAAGACGTATCGGAAATTGAAGTCTTTTAAATTCAAATGGCATATCGGTTGGGATCATAGGGATCCTCGGAATGAGAACTTCCTCACCTTTGAGTTTTCGTATTATTATCGTAGCGTAAATTATATTGTTCATCAATTTACTAACCACCAAACGCGTACCGTTACACAGTTTTCGTTGGTTTATGTTTCGAAGCATGGTTACTATGGAGCCAACCTTTAGGCTCAAATTGTGCGGTGGTAAGCCAGGCACGTCCAAAGAGTTTAAAAATTTAATTGGATAGTTGGTGGCTTCATCTTCATTTGTGACGCAGTCAATAGATTTGAATGAATGCATTGTTCCAATGATCTTATTTTGAATTATGTAGTTCAGGTCATCTACATCTTTATCCTTAGCCGCTAAAATTGCTCGCTCACTCAACCATTCATTATTTTTGTAGTTAGAAATAAGATTTCGAAATACATCTATATATATAAAAGAAAGTCGTGTTAGTTACATCACACTCGCAAACAACGTCAATTTGCCCAATGCAAGCGCTAGGATGCAAGCTGTAATCATTGTTGCAATCGTATCGAAACGCTGCTCGATTGAAATCAGCTAAATATCTTCATCTGCATAGCAAATTATCTATTTGTTGCCTTCTGTTGTTCGCTCGGCGATTCTGCATTACCAACCGAGCTCTTTCACGGGCTGCTTCACTTTGCTCTCGTGATTGAGAAGCACGAATTAATGCTCTTCTTCGTTGAATACTAACGCGGCGCTCTTTTCGTATAATTTCTCTTTGTTCATCGGAAAATTGACACGCGATATTCTGTAGCCTAATTGCATTGCGGCTTCGCCAGGAAAGATTAGATCTTGTAGGACGTAGCATTATGATTAGATTGCTAATGGGCTTCGTTTTATAATATGGGTTACTAAACACTGCACAAAACACGATATTCGAATTTCTATTATGTTACTACACAAAACACAATATTCGAATTTTTTCTTTAGTTTTCACATTGTATATTACAGAGCACTACAATGACATTAAAACAACAGTTGACTTTACTGTTAAAAAACGTTTGTATAGGGAAAAGAAATTGGCTGTTTTAAGGGGTTTTCGGGAATTATTTATTGTTTTTAAGATGTATTCTAATATTCGGGGGCAAACAAATCCAAAGGGATCAATAACCATGAAGATTGGTTCAGCAGATCTCGAGTTTTAGGTGTTTGAACTAACACGACTTTCTTTTATATATATAGATTTCTACATCTTGTTTCATGCTTTATCTAACTGTAGTTTTAGATTTGTTCTATGTCTATTCGTTTTTGAGTTATAAGAAAAAACAGGGTGCGGCTATAGTCGTGCACCAGAGTTTTTAGTTAATAGCATTATTTAAAATATTAAAGACAATGGAAGTCTTTAATCAACCTTCGATCAACTTCACTTTAATTTACTTAACTTGTAATCTCACTTGCAAGTCTGTTTTTTTATCTACGCTTAACAGTTATTCTTGAAGAGGACAGCGGGTGAATCCGGCTCGAAGGACCATTATAAATAGGGATTTCCGAGAGAGAAAGAAAATAACCCAGTCTTCATTCGTTAAATTCAAAATATGAACTGATTTTATTTGAAAACTCTTAAACTCTAAGAAGCGACAATTGTTCTTAAAAAATACTTATTCTAATGCGCCACGTTTTCGGGGGTAATATTTCATGCTCAGCGCTGGTTACTTGATACCTCGCCTCTGTTATAATCTTAAGTGTTTTCCACAAAGTGTGGATACATGTTTTGTTTGGTATTAAGCAATAATTGTCATATGAATTTTATGACTTACTTTTGTTTATGTTTCTGTTGTATATTTCATTGGTGCATCTGATTTGGTGAAGCCAGCTCAGATGAACACGATGTTTATTCTTAAACATTCTGCAAAGGGCCGCCAAATGCGGCGTTTTGGACTTTATATAGTTATAGTTAGTTGTCATATCCAAATTATTAAAATTATTATCATTGTTAAGAAAACTATTGTTAAAGAAGCATGACCAGTTACATGATGGACGTTGAACCTATCAATCTGATGTTCCTTTACTGATTGTACCTGACTTCTTATTCTTACCAATTCTCCCGTATGTATTACTATGTTGGCTTCTACTTGTTTTTATACTATAGTTGGGATATTACAAAACAATTTATATTTCGGGATATCTACCCACTCCTGATGTGCATTACTGTGCTGACTTCTAGCCTTTTTATAAGGTGGTGAATTTAAAAAATAACTACCTTTACTTTTTGACTTGTTCCAATGTGATCTTCGCTCCACTATTTTGAAATATCGCTGATTGCTGAAGAGTGAGTGGCTATTCTGGTTACCATTAAATGTTGTCCTTTTATAATTATTTTGCCATATCTGATTTTTTGGTACTTTAGTTTCGGACAATTTGTTACCGGAATCTATTTTGATATTATTTTTTAGATAATCATTATCTAATTGAACCATTGCTTTCTGAATATTTTCATGTTTCACTGGCTCTGGGATATATACTTTTTCTTCCACAATTTTCACTTTACCTGCAATGTGAGGTCCTGCCGGGGGCCATAAATTTATTTCTTGAGTTTTGTTGATGTATTTCTTTGGAATTGTGTTATTTTTATTTTGAAATTTACCTTTCTTCTTCTCCCAACGTGGTTCAAACCCTGTGACATCTATTGTTGTTGCCACTACAGATTTATTCTGATTTGATTTGGTGCATCCCGAAACGATCCAACCAAATTGAGTATTTTGGCCTAGCAGGCCATCAATCTTTGTAATTCTCCCTTTTAAGATTTGAGTATATACGTTTACTCCCATTATTATGTCAATCCTACCAGGTTTATTAAACGTGGGATCAGCTAGCACGTAAGTTTGCCATTTTGACATATCCACGTTTGCTATTTTTAATGGAAGAGCTTTCATTAATTTTGGCAACACAATTGCCTCAACCTTTAGATGTCCTTTCCAAGGATCTCGCGTCTTTACATCTATTTTTTTTTATATTTTGATTTATTAGATTTTATTGAGGACACGCCACTTATTTCTGTATATTGTTTAATTTTAGGTAATTTCAATATTTGAGCGGCCTCTTCGGAAAAAATGGTGCTCTGTGAACCACAATCAATAAGGGCTCTTAGAGTTTTATATCCTCCATTAATATTTTTTACTTGTATTAAAGGAGTGGCCAACAGTGTTGGTTGTGCGGTTACACAAGTATTAACTCTCTCCTGTTTTTTCTTCAAAATGGAGTATGGTATGGTGTTCCTTACTACACAATAACCAGACCATTTCATTAGTGCACACCTTATTGCTTGAATGGTTCAAGCATCTTATGCAAAGCTGCACTTTTTTGATTGTTTCATACCTTTCAGTAGGTGTCAAACCTTTAAGCTTATAGCACTTATACGCTTTGTGCCCGGAAATTTTTTCAGATCGGACATTTATCTTCGACTTCCGCATAATTTAACACCGTTTTTGCGGTTTTTTCTCTTCTTTTCTCATGGCACTTAGCGAGCAATATCTTTGCTCCAAGTATTCCATGACATCAGATAGCATTTGAATTTGTCTTGTTTTTCTAATCTGACTCTCATATAATTGTAGAGCCTCTTTGTCAAATTTTCTTAGTAGGAGTTGTGCGCATATGACGTCAACTTCATCGGACAAATTTGCTTTTATTTTAATTAAGTAAACTGACTCATTAACTATGTCAATCACTTCTTTAACACTTTTTGCGGATTCATTGTTGATCATCGGTAAATCAACGATCCGACTTAATTGTTCGGAAAATACCCTCCGATTATTTTCATACCGCTTGGTTAACAATTCCCAAGCGGCACTAGAGTTATCAGCTGAACCTGACAATAGATGGGCTACCATGCTCTTTGCTTCGCCCTTTAACGCGGATTTTAAATAATTGAACTTAAGAGCAAGACTTAAATCCTCTCTTTTTTCAATCAGTTCCGCAAATGGTTCTACGGACAGGTCCCATTCTCTAGGTTCTTAAGAAAATGTGGGTGTTTAAGAATAAACATCGTGTTCATCTGAGCTGGCTTCACCAAATCAGATGCACCAATGAAATATACAATTCGAAACAAAAACATAAACAAAAGTAAGTCATAAAGTTCATATGACAATTATTGCTTAATACAAAACAAAACATGCATCCACACTTTGTGGAAAACACTTAAGATTATAACAGCGGCGCGGTATCAAGTAACCAGCGCTGAGCATGAAATATAACCCCCGAAAACGTGGGGCATTAGAATAAGTATTTTTAAGAACCACACACAGGGAACACACTTCAAGGAGCTGATTCACACTCTGAGTCTCTTACCACTGGTGGGGAAAACTGCAGAGTTCCTTTTTCTCGAAGGACCAAAATGAATAGGGATTCCCGGAGAGAAGGAAAATAACCCAGTCTTCATTCGTTGAATTCAAAATATGAACTAATTTTATTTGAAAACTCTTAAACTCTAAGAAGCGACAATTGTTCTTAAAAAATACTTATTCTAATGCCCCACGTTTTCGGGGGTTATATTTCATGCTCAGCGCTGGTTACTTGGTACCGCGCCGCTGTTATAATCTTAAGTGTTTTCCACAAAGTGTGGATACATGTTTTGTTTGGTATTAAGCAATAATTGTCAAATGAATTTTATGAGCAAAAACAGCTGATTTAAAAAGTTTGATATATTAAAAAACAGCGTTGCACATTTTAAATAATAATTTTAACTTTTTTTATATTTGGCCTATGGGGGCGATCACTGTGCATTGGAGCTAGTCTGAGCATCGGCTCAACAAATTACTTAATACAGACATATTTGCTCTCTTCCTCTCATCAGTAATACGCGCAGATGTTCCATTAGCGATTTTATGACCTTACCTGGTCCTATGCGCGTCCATAACTCGAAGAGGCTCGTCGGCTAGCTATTATCGGATCGTGGGATGCGATAACCTTGCCCCTTTCGCGCACAACAATAAAAAAATTAGTAAACAACATCCAGGGCACACCATTGAGGACGACATCCACTGGAGACTGTTACAAAAGACTATAATAAATAGGCTGAGTTAACAATACTACATACATTTCGGCCACCACGCACACACAAACGGCTCACACACCGGCTTTGGTATCTGGCCTTGGGCTTTCATTTGATCCCGGCATACCCGCCCTTCCTGGCAGTTTTGGTATCCTACTGCCCCACGCTAACACTTTCACTGGTATTTTCCGGGCAACAAAAATAAATCAAAAATAAATTATTTATAATTTCTCCTTTGCTTTTCAGGCGCCAACCTGACCATAGGGGACCTACGACAAGGATTATGTGCGGATTACGCCTAGTGGAGTTTTCGCAGGACGAATACGTTACGTTAAAACAAAAGATGTAATGGCGGGCACGTTTCACAAGGATATAATTAATTATATTAAAAAAAAAAAACAAACGATATTGAGACTCGATATTGACAACCAAAAAAAATCGACGCTTATTCGGGTGATTAAATAAAAAAATTGAATAAATAACTAATTGAATAAATAATTAGAATAATGTTATATGGATTAATAAGTAGGTATGTACGATTTGGGATATAAATTAGTTATGTATGTATAGCTATATAAAGAAACGAGGACGATAAAATAGACAGGGGACTTCAATTATAAAATAAATCGGTCTTGCGGAGAGCGTATTTGGTAATCACTTGTGGTATGGATTCACTTTACGACTCCCAAGGGACAGTTTAGGGAATTTATCCCGCGCCAGCCTCTGTGTGAAAATTTTGGTTAAAATCGTGCCCAGGTCTGAGGTCCAACGACTCAGATTTGGTTGGCCCCTCTATCTCGTCCAATCACGCATGGGCATATACCCCGGATTCGGCTTCCCTCTTTGAATATGTCACTATAGTAATTTATTTTTAAATTTTCACATCACGTTTTTTTATTTTCTAATTTAAAATTTTTCTTTTTCGGCTCTTGCCCTAACCAACCACTCTCAGGAGTTCATCTGTCCCGTCTATCCCGACCAGGAACTGAAATCCTCTCTCGGATTGGAAACGCCGGGCTAACGATCTTCTCATTAGTTACCCGCTCCCTTAACCGGTTGAGGGGAAAAATTCCCTACCTCCTGGTCGCCGTTACCCAACACTATATAGTATTTCCCGGCTTATCCATAAACCCCTAAATGCAAGACACCCCAGCCATAGCAACACTCGGGCATATTTGTGGCTTGACGATATATATGACCGTGAAAAAGGGCTCTACGCGAAATAGGTTCATCTCGCGATATGGCACGACAGAGCTCCCAGGACCAGTTACGATACGCCCAACGAGGGAAAACTCCCACACATACGGAGATTGCGGAAGGACTACGCCATGCACTGGACCATTGCCCTGACCATTTCCCACCGCTGGAATCAGGTTGTCCCTGTTCCGCTGACCGTATACATTTGCTTTCAGGTAATAACCTTCTCGACCATCCTCACTGTTTCAGATTCTTTGCATGATAGATGCCGCTAGGTTTCCCTTCGAGCGTCTCGGTTTCGTACATGTTGCTACCCACTAGGCTTCTTATTCGGCACTATAGATACTTGCGCGCAAATTTCGCATTAAATTTTTTCCCAAAATTGCTTAATACGAAATTTCGTCTATACATTTCCTGTCCAGGTTGAAAATGCACTTTCCTTGTCCGTTGGTTATATGACGCGTAACCTTTTTCGGACCTCGTCCCTCATTAAAGCCATTTTGGTTTCACGACTCAAAACATTTAGGTCATAGTCTTCCAATGACTGCAGCTTTCGTGCCAGTTGATAATCTGCTCCATTTGTGAACATGTTTTGGCCAAAAAGGGCAAAATAAGACGACACTCCTGTGGCTTGATGCACTGCTCAAGCTGCACTCGATTTCGCTGAGATACAGGTCCCAATCCCGATGATCATTGTTCAGATAAGCCCGGATCGCGCTCAGCACCGACTGATTGACTCTTTCGGCCGCGTTGGACTGGGGCGAATGTACCGCAGTGCGGAGATGCTTTACAATTGCCACACGAATTGCTGTCCATTATCGCTGTGCACCAGTTCCGGCACCTTCCCGTTTGAGGAACTCCACCACGCCGTTCGCTGTAGCCTCCCGCATTGCGTGAAGGAAAACGAATTTTGAAAAGTGATCCACAACCACTAACACGTAAGCGTGACCTCCCTTGAACCGTGGATATTTTCCCAAGAAGTCTATATAGATCTTCTGGAATGGCCGATAGGACTTCACTTCTGCTCCTATTCCCCCATGGCTTCGGATTGTGGGCTCGTGAGCTTGTGCCACCAAAGTCGTGGTCAATGCCGGAGGTATCCACAATCTCCATCTACCAACTCTGGGGGCCCTGATGGGCGGATGCCTTTTTTATACCCTTGCAGAGGGTATTATAAAATTGGTCAGATGTTTGTAACGCACAGAAGGGGACGTTTCCGACCCCATAAAGTATATATATTCTTGATCAGCATGAGAAGCTGAGTCGATATAGCCATGTCTGTCCGTCCGTCCGTCCGTCCGTCCGTCCGTCCGTCCGTCCGTCTGTGCAAATCAACTTCACGCCGGCATCTGAAGAGCTATCGGAATGAAATTTCATATTTGAGCTACTTTTAGCCGGGAGATGATAAAGTATGAAATTTGGATCGGGCCACTATATCATATAGTTCTAGAACAAACATTTTTGCAAAAATTGGAGTATCCCCATGAAATTTACCAATATGATAGTATTTGACGTAAATTGAACGATCCCAAAATTTGAATCTGATCGGATAAATAGAACAGAAGTTACAGTCAACACAAATCGGTTCAAATAATGACCTAGTAGACAGCAAGCAGCGCTACCGGCAGCAAACAGCGCTGCTTGCTGCTCAAACAGAGCACATGCATACACACACACAGACGCAGCGCTACAAGAACTGTATGTGTATGCGTGTTGTGCTTGCTTAGGGAATGCTGCAAGAAGAAAGAAAATTTATTATAAAAAGAGAAATAATTTGAATGTTTTGTTTGTGTATTGATGAATTCAGTTGCAGGAAACAAAATTCAAAATGTAAAAAAATTATTGCCAAAGACTGCAAGGGTATATAAACTTTGGCATAGCCGAAGTTAGCTTCTTTGATATTTAAAAATATATCCGTCCTCCACCGCTTTACACTGAATAAAAAACCTTTTTCCGAAATCGGGGTGACTAAGATCAGGGGCTGTTGTCATTGTCTCATTTAAGCGTCTTACCGCTTCTATAGCCTCCTCGGTCATATGGAACTTTCCAGCCTTTTGAGAGTGTCAGAGGGAGCAGCCAACTCTGCGAAATCCTGTATGAATCTCCGTTACCATCCCACCGTGCCCAAGAAACTTCGCGCTTCCCGAACACTTCTTGGAGTGATCAACTTCTGGATCGTCTCCACTTTCCGGGGGTCCGTTCTTAACACGCCTCCTCCGATGATGAAGCCCAGATATGTTAATTCTTTGTGACAGAAGTGCGATTTCTTTGACCCGATGGTCAAGCCGGCCGACTTTAAACAGTCTGCCACTTGCTGTAGGACGCCTAAATGGGATTCGAAATCAGGTGTGACTACCAACAAGTCATCCAGATAAACGAATACCTTTTCCCTAAGCCTAGCTGGTATCACCTGATCCATTAGCCGGCATAAACTTTGGCCTGCATTACAGAGTCCGAAAGGCATCACCGCAAACTGGTAGAGTGGTCGCCCAGGGACTGTAAAAGCAGTAACAGGACGATTTTGCTCTTCCAACTCAATCTGCCAGTATGCGTGCTTTAGGTCGACACTGCTTATATATATAATCTCTCCAATTCGACTTAGTATACCATCGATTTGCTGTAGTGGATAGGCATCTTTTTTAGTGGCCTGATTGATTTTCCGTGCATCGAGGCACAACCGGTTTTTCCCAGGTTTCATTACCAATGTCACTGGATTGATCCATGAGCTCTCGCTCTCTTCAATGACTCCGAGCCGCAACATTTCATCCGATTCATCATAAATTAAGCGTTTTTTGGCTGGAGACATGGGATAATGCCTCAATTTCAGCGGTACAGTTCTTTCCAGTAGCTCGATCCGATGCTTCATGCACGTTGTCCGCCCTAATCCTTCTTTCTCGTATGAAAGAAAGGAATCTTTTACCGCTTGCAGTCTTCTGCTGCTCCGATAGCACGTGTGGTTCTTGTCCCAGTTCGGAGATTTAGTTCGGCTCACATGGACATCTGCTGGGAACATTTCTGGGGCTATGCCAAATGCCTTCCAAAAATCCACCCCTAGATAAGCAGTTTGCTGTAGACTCGGGCACAGATAAAACAGTATACTACCCGCTTTTCCTTGGTATCCACTCTTATTCCGATAACTTGCCGGACAATTATTATCCGAATTATCTGAAATGTATGTCACATGTTCAACTCTTTATAACCTCACTTTGTGCCTCCACTTCATTGCAAATTCAATTTTAAGCCTAAATGCCAAATTTGGCAAGAGCAAAATAACAGTAGTGAAGACTCTACCATCGCAAAGAACCCAAATTGTTGCTGGTAAGTTGGTTCTCTGCACTTCAATTCATCTGTTTAGTATTCACAATATAAAATCTATTAAAATATTTACATTTTGAAGCTATACACGGTGGATGCAGTGTCATGGTGTGGGGCTGCTTTTCCTATTACGGTGTCGGGCCTATATACTGCATCGAAGGCATCATGGACAAGCATCTATATGTTCAAATCATTGAGCAAGTAATGCTGCAATATCGTCAACATAAATTTCCATAATTCCTGCATTTATCAATTTCTGGAAAATGTAGTAAATGAATCTTACAAAAACTGCAGGGAAATTACAAAACCCAAAGGGATTAATTCACACCCATGGGGTGAAATGGTATATTACAGTCGCCGAAATGTATGTAACAGGCAGAAGGAAGCTTTTCCAACCCCATAAAGTATATATATTCTTGATCAGGATCAACACCCAAGTCGATAAAGACATGTCCGTGCGTCTGTCCGCATGAACACGTAGATTTTTCCCCCCACGTAATTTTTTACCTTATGTAATCATATTTGGCACACTTGAATTTGATTTTATTACCCAGCACAATGCCAAATTTGATTAAAATCGGACTAAAAATAAGCTCCCTTGCATATTTATAAAGTCACTTGAAAAATAGCAATATTTTCAAAACTACTAACTGTAGTTCAGTACGGTATATTAAGAAAATGAAGAGGAAAAAGAAACAAAAATAATACAAAAACAATTGTCTTAATACAAACTAACGGTACTTTGTTTATCGAATGGTCGCGAGTTTTTACTGTTGCATATTTATAAAGTCACCTTTAGAATTAGAGCTTTCTTATGCAGTTTGAGATTCGATTTGGCGAAGTTTGGACGAATTAATTAAGAAAACCATAAATTTGCGCAAATGCCTCGTGGACAATCTCTAAGTGATATTGAATAGGGCAAGATTATAGCCTTAAGCGATAGTGGTGTCAGTGGTCGCGGTATTGCTCGTCAAATTGGGCATAGTCAATCCGTTGTCCGAAACTTTTTAAAAAATCCATCCCCGTATGGCTCTATAAAGAGAACAGGACGTAAAAGGCATCTCGACAAGCGAGAGGAAAGGCAAATTGTGCGAAGCGCCAGCAACTCCTCAATGTCACTATCACGTTTGCGTTCGACAAATGGCCTTAATGTATCGCTTTCCACGATTTCACGGACTCTTAAACGTTCCAGAATACTCCGGTATGAAAAAATGAAGCAAGTCCCCAATCTATAGGCACGTCATAAGACTGCCAGATTAAATTTTGCATTAGGCAATTTGAGTACAATATGGAATGAGGTAACCCTAAATCAAGGATATTTTAAACTCGACAGTTTTTAAGCAGTTCTATTTTAGATGATTTTTTCTGACGAAAAAAAATGGAATTTGGATGGTCCAGATGGGTTTCGAAGCTATTGGCATGATATTCGGAAAAAAACACTTCAATGTGCCAAGCATTATGGCACATGTCAGTCGGGAGACTAAAGCATGGTTTTTTCCTCCAAAGGAATCAAAGTTTTAGAGTGGCCTGCCTGTTCTCCCGATCTAAATTCCATGAAGAATCTATGGGGTATACTCACACAGAGAATATATGCCGAAAATCGCCAGTTTTCAACTTTAAGTCATCTTAAGGAAGATGATGTGGGCGAAAATTGATGCTGGTTTGGTAGCTAACCTTATTGGAAGTATGCAAGGGCGCATAGAAAAGGTTATTGGCTCCCGATGTTATTTGTTAATTAAAATAGTTTTTTTTCAGTTAATTTTAAGCTACAGTAAAAATAAGAACAGTGACTATAAGACTATAAGAGATAGAGCCACCAAATTTGGAATGTAGGCTCGTGTAGTATGTAGAGTGATCAAGTTTGTTTCAAATTTTTGCCACGCCCCTTTCCGCCCACGCAATTCAAAAAAAAACGTTTATCTCAAAAACTGTTGCAGCTAGAGACACCAAATTTGGTATGTACATTTGCATAGTAAATGCGCACATTTTGTATGTATAAAGTTTTTGCCACGCCCCTTTCCGCCCACGAAATTCGAAAAACTCGATTATCTCCCGTAATTTTTTACCTTTTGCAAATTTGGAACACTAAAATTTGATACTAATACCCAGCAAAATACCAAATTTGATCAAAATCGGACAAAAAATCATGCGAAATAAGTTAGGTTAAAATTGGTTTGGCATAGGGATCGCTGTGAATTTATATCTTGGCTTTATTACAGCGATTATGGTAGGGTGGGCGAGTTTTTAAGGGCGTCACTGATATCGGACCCCTTTATTTTTCAGCAGCTGCGCTAAAAACGACGGTATTTTTATATATTTGCAGAGGGTATTATAAAATTGGTCAGATGTTTGTAACGCACAGAAGGAGACGTTTCCTACCCCATAAAGTATATATATTCTTGATCAGCATGAGAAGCTGAGTCGATATAGCCATCTTAAGAGCTATTGGGATGAAATTTTTGTGGGCTTTTTATTACCCGGGTGAGATAAAGTATGAAAATTGTAAGGATCGGACCACTATATCATATAGCTCTAGAACAAACATTTTTGCAAAAATTGGAGTATCCCCCATATTACCAATATGATAGTATTTGATATAAATTGACAAAATTTGAATCTGATCGGATAAATAGAACACAAGTTACAGTCCATACAAATCGGTTCAAATGCTGCCTACTACGTCTTCATCAAATCAAACAGAGCACATGCATACACACATAAAAAGAGAAATAATTTGAATGTTTTGTTTGTGTATTGATGAATTCAGTTGCAGGGAAAGAAATTTCAAAATGTAAAAAATTTACTGCCAAGGACTGCAAGGGTATATAAACTTCGGCATTGTCAAAGTTAGCTTCTTTGTTATTTTTTTTTCTTCTCATTCTTTTCTCTATTTTTTTTTTTTTTTTTTGTTGTACGAAACGTTAAACCTAGTATAAATAGTCTTAGTCCGCGAATTTATTAATAAAATTTTAACTAGTAGAGCGGGTAGTCTATCCATTCACCCATCCCCCATTTCTCACTAACTTGAGCCGAAACCAGCGCGTACTACTGATAGGTTCTACGAGTTTCCAACAGCTCGCAGTAAAATTGTAGCAGGTTATATGTTACAGTTAGTTAAGTATTCATTATTTCATTTATTGGCGCCCAAACGTGGGGCCAAATCGGTTTCGGGAGCCCTGACGACAACATTTTAGTCAATAACAGCTTTTCTTATGGGTATTTATATCTCGGTTTTCGAACGCTATTATTCTTTATTGTATTGGGTGGTCAGTCGGAGTACATAAAAGTTTCGACATAACTCTATGTCCACACCACCAACAAGAAGAAAAAAATATCAAAGAAGCTAACGGCGGGTCATCCCTATCAAGAGTGTGTAGCAGAACGGCGAGTGTTTTGCTATGGCTGTGGGAAGCCAAATACGTACAAGCCATCTTGTACCCATTGTAATGATCATTCAAAAAACACGGCAGGTCGTGCACTTCGGAGAAGTGCAGACAGATGATCTCGAGGGCCAGCAATACAGATTAGAGGAAACACAAGGGTTAGAAAAGTATCTGCCCGAATTCACTTATATCTTTGATGAGAAATCGCAAGAAATATCTAAATATTCAGAAACTGTACCAGTAGAGCCGCCTAGATTAGGAATTTATTGGTCAAAGACTCGTTCAAGAAAGCGAAGGAAGGCTTTTAATAAAGGTGTTAAAAAGGAGTGAAAGTTAATAGCCTCAGCGGTAGTCGGCAATGTTTTTGATATCCGTCCTTATGCAGAGATAAAGATATTCGATAGATTAATAAGTGGCCTCATGGATACTGGGGCTAGCATAAGTTGCGTCGGTGGCTGTTTTGCCGAAGAATTATTGGCTGGAAACCAGAATATTAGGCCAATGTCAAATAAAGTAAATACTGCAAATAGAATACCCCAGCAGATAGTAGAAAAGATAAGTAATGAAGTTAATTTCAAAGGAAATATGTAGTTAGATATTAAAATTTTATATAGTCCCTGGGCTAACCCAGGATCTTTACTTAGGCATAGATTTTTGGCTCGCTTTTGATTTATTACCATCTGGATTGTCATTACGACCGATACAGATAGCTAGTTTAAGCGTAGAGGATACGGCGCAACGGATGTTAGACAGTAATCAGAAGCAACGTTTGTCTGAATGTATGGGTTTGTTTCCATCATTCGCTAAGTTGGGACTAGGGGAAAACGCAGCTGCTGTCACATTCAATAGATGTTGTTGGTGCAGCACCAATTAAGCAGCGACACTATCCTATGTCACCGGCAAAAGAACAATTAATATATGAAGAGTTAGATCGTATGTTAAAATTAGGAGTTATTGAGGAATCTCAAAGTGCTTGGTCTTCGCCCGTTGTGTTGGTGAGTAAGCCAGGAAAACATAGGTTATGCATAGATAGTAGATGGGTGAATGCCGTTACAGTTAAGGATGCTTACCCAATGTCAATCATAGACGGCATTCTTAGCAGATTACCTAAGGCCGAGTATATCACAAGTCTCGACTTGAAGGACGCGTATTGGCAAATTCCTTTACAGCCCGAGTCACAGGATAAGACAGCCTTTTCAGTAGCAGGTAGACCCCTGTACCATTTCAAAGTAATGCCTTTTGGATTATGTAACGCGGCGCAAACCATGTCTAAACTCATGGATAAAATAGTACCACCACATCGGCGTCATCAGATATTTATCTACTTGGATGATCTGTTAATCGTCTCAGATTCATTTGACGAGCATATAACTCTACTTACAGAGCTATCCAAATGTATATCCGATGCAGGGTTAACTATAAACGTCGAGAAAAGCCATTTTTGTAGAAAGAATGTCAAGTATCTAGGACATATTGTAGGTGAGGGAACTATTAAGACAGACCCAGATAAAATATCCGCCATAGTCGATTTCCCCACCCCAAAATCGGTTAAACAAGTTCGGCGCTTTTTAGGAATGGCGGGTTGGTATCACAAATTCATTCAAAATTACACTGCTATTGCGTCTCCAATTAAAGATACTTTAAAGCATAAGCGTAAATTCATATGGACATCAGAGGCTCAGTCAGCATTGGAGGACTTGAAAACACGTTTAAGCCAGGCACCAGTTTTACATAGTCCCGAATTTAGAAAACCTTTCTCTACTTGGCAGTATACATTCACCATTTGGAAGCTATTCAACTTGTTTCCTCATATATCTCTGACAACGACTTGCTCGTTGTTCGGGGAGATTTTAATTTACCTGAGATTGCCTGGACCCTCTCATATGATTCTTTATTACTGTTGCCCTCCTCGTCACATTGTTTCATAGATGGTCTGTTTGAGTTATGCCTAACTCAAATAAATCCTGTCCGGAATAGTCGGAACAGATCACTAGATCTGGTATTTGTGTTGGATTCTTCCAACTGCGATATTTCCAGGACTGATCCCTTAGTTATCCCTGAAGACAACTTTCATCCAACTCTGGATGTAACCATTGACCTTCCTTTTGGGGTTATGTCTCGACATAATAACTCGATGCCTCCAATCCGATGTTTTCGCAAGACAAACTTTACTAAACTTAAAATATCAAAGAAGCTAACTTCGGCAATGCCGAAGTTTATATACCCTTGCAGTCTTTCGCAATAATTTTTTTACATTTTGAAATTTCTTTCCCTGCAACTGAATTCATCAATTCACAAACAAAACATTCAAATTATTTCTCTTTTTATAATAAATTTTCTTTCTTCTTGCATCATTCCCTAAGCAAAGCACAACACGCATACACATACAGTTCTTGTAGCGCTGCGTCGTGTGTGTGTGTATGCATGTGCTCTGTTTGAGCAGCAAGCAGCGCTGTTTACTGCCGGCAGCGCTGCTTGCTGTCTACTAGGTCATCATTTGAACCGATTTGTGTTGACTGTAACTTCTGTTCTATTTATCCGGTCAGATTCAAATTTTGGGATCTGTCAATTTATGTCAAATACTATCATATTGGTAAATTTCATGGGGATACTCCAATTTTTGCAAAAATATTTGTTCTAGAACTATATGATATAGTGGCCCGATCCTGACAAATTTCATACTTTATCTAGCCCGGGTAATAAAAAGCCCACAAAAAAAATTTCATCCCAATAGCTCTTAAGATGGCTGAGTAAAACGCGTACGCACAGACAGACGGACAGACAGACCGACGGACAGACGGACATGGCTATATCGACTCAGCTTCTCATGCTGATCAAGAATATATATACTTTATGGGGTCGGAAACGTCTCCTTCTGTGCGTTACAAACATCTGACCAATTTTATAATACCCTCTGCAAGGGTATAAAAACTCTTGTTAACTAATAATTGGACATATCTGTATACTTGCACGGATATGGACTCTGCCATTTCTGTCTTCTATAAAACTCTTGAGTCGTTCTTTGATGTTTGTATCCCGCGTGTGACTCAAGGATGGTCTGATAAACCTCCTTGGTTCTCACGTGAGTTATGTAAGTTGAAGAACGTAAAATCGAGATGCTATAAAAGATTTAAAAAATCCGGTAAAGCATCGGATTTTTTCCCTATACGTAGTTGCTTGATCAAATTTTGTGGTGCTGAATTCAAAATGCTATAAGGATTATCTTCAGGGATGTAAACTTAGGTTTTCTCGCGATCCTAAGCAATTTTATAAATTCGTCAAAGTAAAACGTAAGACATCAGTGCACCCGTCTTACTTGTCTTTTGAAAACAATGAAGCTGACAATGAGCAGGCAATTGCAGATATGTTTGCTGATTTTTTTCAAAACAACTTATTCCTCTTCGATTTATTAAGCAAATCCTCCCTATCCTTATCACTTGCAATCGTCTAACTGCATTTTAGACCCTGTGTTTGAAGAAAGTTCGGTTCTTAGCGTGCTTAGTTCCGTCAAACCAATATATGCACCTGGCCCTGATGGAATACCAGGCTGCGTATTAGAGTTTTGCGCAGAGGCCCTATGTAAGCCAATACTTAAGTTGTTTACACTGTCCGTTACATCTTCCGCCTTCCCGTTCATCTGGAAGGAATCATATATTATTCCTCTTCATAAAAAAGGGAAAAAGTCCAAGCCTCCAATTATAGGGGTATTTCTAAACTGTCTGCCATACCCAAAGCATTTGAGAAAATAGTAACGTCTCAATTGCAGCATTTTTGTAGTTCAATCATTTCGTCATCCCAACATGGGTTTAAAAAAGGTAGATCGACAACTACTAACCTATTAGAATTTACATCTCACTCAATCAAAGGGTTTAAGACTGCCGTGCAAACTGATGTCATTTATACTGACTTCAGCAAGGACTTTGACTCTGTTAATCACACTCTGCTTTTATATAAGTTAAATGCATTTGGCATCCCCAGCCTTTTGCTTGATTGGATTCTTCAATACCTTTCTAAGCGTACACAAAAGGTCCTCCTTCAATCTTCATTTTCTAAGACCATCCAAGTGACTTCTGTAGTAACTCAGGGTAGTCATTTGGGTCCATTGCTATTCACTCTTTTTATCAATAATCTTCCATTGGTAGTGTCACATTTTTGGGTGCTTATGTACGCAGATGATGTTAAGCTTTACCTCAGTTTTAAAGACATATCGTCTTCTTGCCTACTTCAATCGGATCTTAATGATCTTCAGAGTTGGTGTGAAACCAACCTATTAAACCTTAACGGCTCTAAATGTAAAGTTATGTCTTTTTCATATTAATTCAACCGCCGCCGCGTGCAGACGTGTTTTTTAATGCACTCCGCAAAATTTAGTGTAAAAAATAAAAAGACCGCGTTTGCAAAAATTGTGTAGGGCTCTCAGTCACCTCAGAGACGCCTATTTACAATCATATTGCTATTAGTTTGTTCTAAGAGCAATAAATACTAAGTTGCAACAGGAAAGCCTGGAAAAGCCATGTCCACCAATTCGGGCCCAAGCTCTCTCGATCCCCACCAGCAACAGCTACAAGAACTACTTGTACAACAACAACGTGAGCGTCGTCTCTCGGTCCAACGCAACAACGCGTACTTTTCGGTGGTGCCCACTGAATGCTACCGTAAGCAATAACACCGAAAATGCAAGCCACTCAGCAATCAACAGCAATTTACCGTGGAGAGAGCAGTGTGCTTCTCCATCAATATCGATAACTGGGTCACCGATTGCACCGACCAGCACCGTCAGCTCGTTGACAGCAACTACTGCAGCGTCTGCCGAAGTATTGACCTGCCTCAAGCCGTCCACGACAAGTCGCCCAGAGTCAGCCACGACAAGAAACCCAACGCCTTCTTTCCAAACTGGAATGGATAAATATATTAAAATTACTAAGCGGAAGCTTAGCCCGCAAAAAAAAAAAAAAGTGGCAATACGCCGAAAATAACCAAACCAAATGAACAAGTAGCACTTCTAAGCGGGAATCGTTTTAAAATTCTTGCCGATCAGCAAGACGATCAAGCCGGCGCTGTAGATAAAGTTAAATCGGCTAGACCACCCCCTTTATACATCCGTGGAGCCAACTGCAGCGTCCTGATTTCGAAGCTAGTAGAAACAGTAGGGGCAAATAACTTTGTTGTAACCCCTCTCAACAGGGGTAACATAAAAGAAATTAAATGTCAAACCCAAACTGAGGACAATTTCCGCATTATCGAAACTTCTATACCTACCAACTAAAAAGCAGTAAAGGGCTCCAGGTTGTATTAAAGGGGATCGAGCCATCGGTCCCACCCCAAGAAATAGCAGACTCATTGGCCGAAAAAGGGTTTGCGGTTAAGTCCGTTGTCAACATCATCAACAGGAATAAAGTCGCACAGCCGCTCTTTAAAATCGAGCTCCAACCAGATGCAAAGCGGACAAAGCCAAATGAAGTGCATCCAATCTACAACCTTCAGCTCCTATTGCACAGAAGAATCACCGTAGAGGAGCCCCATAAGAGATACCAACCACCTCAGTGTAAAAACTGCCAGGAATACAACCACACCGCTAACAATTGCAATCTTAGGTCAGTGTGTGTTGGTTGCGGCGATCATCATAAAGATGGCATTTGCCCCAAGGACAGAAACAACGTCGCACTTAGACTATGCAGTAACTGTGGAGGGAATCACACAGCCAACTACAGGGGATGTCCTGTCTTCAAGGATCTTAAATCGCACCTAAACGGGCGTAAACCCCCAGCTGGACCAAAAATCACCTTCAATGCCTCCAAAACTACACCGGAGGTATTCTTCGCCAAGGCTGTTAGATCATCTAACATGCCTGCTACAACCAATCCTAGTGTATCCTTCGCTAGTGTACTCCGAACTGGACAAACGGAGCTCGCGAAAGAGACCCCGTCACTCCACCATCTACAGAATCCGCAACGTAGCGCACCAGAACTTGGCCAGCAAACTCCAAGTGGTTTAGAGGCCCTATTGATCTCACTTAATCAAAACATGACTGCTTTTATGACGTTCATGCAAAACTGTATGCAGGAACTGATGCGGAATTAAAACCTGCTTATCCAGAATCTTATCGAGAATAAATAATGGCTTCCCTAAGTCTATGTCTTTGGAATGCTAACGGCGTCTTCAAGCACAAAAATGAACTGCAACTATTCCTAGACTCAAGTGAAATCGACGTTTTGTTAATATCGGAAACACATTTAACATCAAAAAATAATTTTCAAATACCAAAATATGCCTTCTACGCAACAAACCATCCAGACGGAAAAGCTCATGGCGGGACTGGTATCCTTATCAAAAACCTTATGAAACACTCGTTCCTCAACAGATTCGAAACACAGCACCTTCAAGCAACTGCTATAACCGTCCAAACGTTGGTTGCCCACGTACTGCCCACCACGCTTCTCAATCTCTGAAAAGGAATTCACCGGTTTCTTTAACACACTCGGAGAACGCTTCATTGCAGCAGGGGACTATAACGCCAAACATACGCACTGGGGATCTCGCCTGGTAAATCCTAAAGGCAAGCAGTTGTACAACACAATAGTCAACCCCCTCAATAAGATGGATTGCGTCTCACCGGGTAGGCCTACTTATTGGCCCACAGATCCACAGAAAGTGCCTGCCTTGATTGATTTCGCAGTAACCAAGAGGATTCCGCGTAATCGGATCACTGCGGAAACACTGCTAGATTTAACCTCCGATCAATCTCCAGTGCTATTCACACTGTTAACAAGACCTCAAGTACTTGATCGCCCATACATACTTACAAACAACAAAGCAAATTGTCTTAAATTTAAAATGTACATGAGTGCCCACATTGACTGTGTGCCGAAACTGGACGCTGCAGAGGACATTGACATGTGCGTCTCTACACTTGAGTCGATGATGGGAGCTGCAGCGAGAGTATCTACTCCACATGCCTCTACTTACGCTAAACCTGCTGTCAGGCCTACGAACCGGCGGATAGAACAATTAGTAACGGAAAAACGACGTCTAAGAAGAGAATGGCAGGTTACTCGATCACCAGCAGCAAAACTTCGGCTAAGGCATGCCAGCCGCAACCTCTCCAAGGAGTTAAGACAAGAGAAAATCTGGGCTCAAAGGAAATACATAGAAAAGCTCAGTTCATCCAGCACTAAACATCCTCTGTGGAAAGCCCACCCAACTTTAAACGCTCCTACAGAGACAGTTTCACCAATAAGGGGTCCAACCGGTGGATGGGCCCGCAGTGACGAAGAGAGGGCATCCGTATTTGCCACATATCTTAAAATGGTTTTCCAGCCAAATCCAACATCAAACTCATTTGTACTTCCCCCTTCGAGCACATTAACGGATAGTAAGTACTCGGAACTCCAATCGGATGAGATCACTGCAGTTATTAAAAACCACATAAAGCCGAACAAAGAACCTGGCCATGACCTAATCACACCGAAAATGATCCTGGAACTTCCTACCATCGCCATACAATACATCTGCAAAATGTTCAACGCTATAATAAGAATTGACTACTTCCCGAGAGCATGTAAATAGTCCACTATCATCATGAAAGGACAAAACCCAACCATCATCCTATAGGCCAATTAGTTTGCTGCCATGTCTTTCGAAGCTTTTTGAAAAGGTCCTGCAGATTCGTCTAAACTCATTTCTGGCATCGGAGAACACAATCCCTTCACACCAGTTCGGCTTCCGCGAAAAAACATGGGACAATTGAACAAGTCAATCGTATAACATTCGAAATACGAACAGCATTCGAACTAAAAGAATACTGTACGGCTGTCTTTCTCGACGTTGCCCAGGCTTTCGACAGAGTTTGGTTGGAGGGTCTAATGTTCAAAATCCGGCAGAAACTCCCACAGTACACCCACAAACTCATGGAAACTTACCTTTACAATAGGAAATTTGCTGTAAGATGTAATGGCTCCATCTCGGCTGACTTTGAAATCGAAGCTGGTGTACCCCAAGGCAGTGTACTCGGCACATTGCTCTACCTGCTGTACACTGCAGACTTACCAACGAGTTTAGGACTTACAACGTCCACTTTTGCCGATGACACGGCAATCCTTAGCAGATCAAAATGCCCAATACAAGGCTCTGTAAAATTAGAGGAACACCTCAAGGTGGTAGAGGAATGGCTAGCGACCTGGCGTATCCGGGTCAACGAGCAGAAATGCAAACATGTTACATTTACGCTTAACAGAAGAAACTGTCCAGCTATAATGCTAAACAACGTACCAATTCCTCAAGCCGCGGATGTCACTTACCTTGGTATCGACATAGACAGAAGACTAACTTGGCGCAAGCACATCGAGGCAAAAAAGTCACAGCTTAAACTGAAAGCGAGTAGCTTACATTGGATCATCAATGCTCGGTCCCCACTACGTCTGGAGTATAAAGTCCTCCTATACAACTCCGTACTGAAGCGCAGTCGAAGATTTTAAGATCAATCACTGGGGCTCCGTGGTACATACGGAACGACAACATTCAAAATGATCTAAATATACCTAGCATAAAATATGAAATAGGTAGTCAACAACTAAAGTATTCTGCGAAACTGGATGTACACCCTAATGTTCTTGCCAATTCCCTTACGCAAACTAATAATAGAATTCGTCTTGAAAAAAATGACAGACCAACCCAATAATAAATGATTAGGGCCGCCTGCAATATCCCCTGGATATATCATAAGTACTAGATTAAGAAAAATATCTCAAACTTGTTGTTGGGCTCTAATTTAAGAGTAGATTAAAAAAGAGAGAGAGAGTTAAAAAAAAAAAAAAAAAAAAAAAAGTCTTTTTATAGATGCACTCCATACTTAGCAACTTATTATCTTAACGACACTGCCTTAGAGAGGTTAGATATTATCAATGACTTAGGTGTTCTTATGGATCATAAATTAACCTTTAATCCTCATATTTCTGCTACAGTTAGTAAAGCTATGAATGTTCTTGGGTTTGTGAAACGATGGTCAAAAGAATTTGACGATCCGTACACAACCAAACTTCTGTATACTTCATTAATCCGTCCTATCTTAGAGTACGGATCTTGCATATGGTCACCTCAATATGAGACGCACCAAAAGTAAAATTGAATCTGTTCAAAAGCAATTTTTGCTATTTGCTCTTCGCGGTCTAAATTGGGATCGCAATGTCAATTTGCCATCATACTCCAGTAGGCTTCTTTTTAATCAATCTTCCTTCATTAATTAATCGTAGAGTAATGCTTGGTGCTATCTTTATTCATAAACTTTTAATGGGTGAAATAGACTCTCCTGAGCTATTGAACCAGTTAAACCTATCTGTACCCCGTAGACCTACTAGAAATTTTATTCCTCTATCCTTAAAACATTGTAGTTCTAACTATTCTTTGCATGAACCTTTTCGAGTCCTATGTTCTGATTAAAATCTTCTGTATCCCGTAATCAGATCAGAAGTCTCTCTTTCTCTTGTAAAAACCTCTATTTTAGCTCATTTAGCTCGTAATTAGCTGTAGTTAATCATATTTTTAATTGTTTGTCCGTTATATTTGTATTTGTCCACGCGATCGTGCCGTCCGATATACGGCTGCGCCCCACGGTCGGTCGGGCGGGAGGTGGACAGCGCTCTGCTTGGGCTCGCGCGAAACAGGCTATGTCCTGGTGTCGTATGGGCCACTTGAACGTACTTCGCATTGTACGCGTCAACGTCCAGACAATATAAACTGTGACGCCAGTCATATGGAGTTGGCGCTGTGCTAACCCAGTTAACAGAAGATAAGGACGAAGTACCCATTGCGTTTATGTCAAAAAAACTGAACCAGGCACAAAGAAACTACTCAGTTACAGGGAAAGAATGTTTGGCAGCCGTGTTAGCAGTAAAAAAATGGGTACATGTCATAACGCCCAGTGTCATAAGGCCCTTGGGCCTTATGACACACATTTTTGCGACATAAAGCCCACGGGCGCAATGACACTTTTAAATGTGAACTAGCGCCCACTCCAAAAGCGAAATAGCGCCCGAGGGCGCTACGACACAATTGAAGAGTTTTCAATAAAATATTTAAAAAATGTAATTGTTTTGTTTTCTTGTTTTTTAAAGCCATCGTGTCATAACGCCCATAAAAAAGTGAAATAAAGTCCGGCGTGCTTTATGTCACATTAAAAAGTGTCATTGCGCCCGTGGGCTTTATGTCGCAAAAATGTGTCATAAGGCCCAAGGGCCTTATGACACTGGGCGTTATGACATGTACCCTAAAAAATATAGGGCCTACGTGGAGGGACAAGAATTTTCTATCATAACCGACCATGCTTCGTTAAAGTGGTTAATGAGTCAATCAGACTTGAGTTCTAGGTTGGCCAGATGGTCTTTGAAACTTCAGGGATTTAATTTTACCATTTCACATCGAAAAGGTAGTAAAAACGTGGTGCCAGACGCTTTGTCCAGAGTTTTTACCCCTGATTTAGCGGTATTAGATAGTGATTTAGGAATCGATCTCAATTCAGTGCATTTTCTAAGTCCCGAATATGTGGAGCTAAAGACGAAGGTCGAAAAAAACCCCCAGTCCGTACCTGACGTGAAAGTAATGGGCAATTTAGTTTACCGGCGTAGTGAGCATTTTCCCGGGGAGAAGTTAGCAGATGATCAGTGCTGGAAACTATGGATTCCCAAGGGATTAGTGGCGCAGTTGTTGAAATTGGCTCACGAAAGCCCACTAGCGGCCCATTGCGGTATTAATAAAACATTGGAAAAACTTAGGCGCTACTATTACTGGCCAAATCTAGTGTCGGAAGTTAGAGAGTTTATAAACAGATGTGAGGTTTGTAAAGCCACTAAACACCCGAATTATACGTTAAGGCCACCATTAGGCAAGTCGGGTGAAACGTCAAGATTCTTCGAGAAACTGTATGTGGATTTCTTGGGTCCTTACCCCCGAAGCAAGTCTGGCAATATTGGAATATTTATTGTAGTGGACCACTTCTCAAAATTTCCGTTTCTAAAGAAGGTAAAAAGTTTACTGCCGAAGTGGTAACACAGTTTCTAGAAGAGGATCTTTTTCATTGTTTTGTGGTACCTGAGATTATAGTTTCCGATAAAGGGCCCCAATTTAGAGCACACCATTTTAATGAACTATTGCAAAGGTATAAAGTGCGTCACATATATACGGCTGCGTATGCTCCGCAGGCTAACGTGTCGGAGAGAGTAAACCGGTCAGTATTGGCAACAGTGAAGGCTTACGTAAGTCCAAGCCAGTCTGATTGGGACGAAAAGTTAAGTAGTATCGCTTGTGCTTGAGGTCTACTATTCATTCGGCGATAACCACAACACCCTATAGGATGGCATTTGGTCAGCATATGGTAACCGACGGGTCAGCTTACCAAGTGCTACGGAAGTTGTTAGAGGATCGGGCTGTAAGGTTTACTAGGGACGACTCTTTCGAAATAATGGGAACTAAAGCTAAAGAGGAGTCACGAAAACAGCATGATCGAAATGAGAATCTGTATAATCAACGTAGTCGCGAGGTGTCTTTTTTCAGTGAGACAAAAGGTATTTCGAAGGAACTTTCAGCAAAGTAATTTCGCAAAAGGATTCAACTCCAAGTTAGCGCCACCGTTCGTGAAGGCAAGAGTGAGACGGAAGCTCGGCAACGCGTACTATGAGCTAGAGAATCTACAAGGTCATTTGGTAGGCGAATTCCATGCGAAAGATATTAAGCAATAACTTTTTTGCCCGGTTTCAAGCGAGGATCACCCTTTCCGTTAGGGTAAGTGTAATTTTAGTGGGGAGTTTTGTAGTAGCGCTTGTTACCGTTTTTATTTAGAAAGAAAACGAAAAATGAGAGTAGAAATGATTTTTTTTGTTTATAACTAAAACGATATATAAACGTTTTATCCCTAAAAGCGAGGAATATAAATTTCAGATAGTAACCTGCTTTCACTGCTTGCGCTGCTTGTATTCTTAGTTAGCGTTATACTAACTAACAGAATGTTAGTCTACTAGGTAAAATTTGGGAAAAAGCAGTAACTGCGATTTTGAGATTCGTTTTTGGTTGTGTTCAGAAAATTTTCTTCGAATTTTTCATTGGATTATCCGATTACTTTCTCCTGGTTTTTTTTGTGGCGCCCCCTAGGCTCCTTTAAAGTTGGAATCAGGGAAGTTTAGGGGTAATCGTGGTGAAGAGAGGGGTCCAACGAGAACTAAGGGATTACAAATTTAGCCAAGTATGTCGGTCCCCATGGGAATGACTTTGCTTTTTCAAGTCATCTTCAAGTAGTGCGGACATAAAAGTTGAAAAATTTAAATGAAATTTTCCTTTAGTGATTGTGTGATTATTTGAAGAAAGTAAATGCATATGGGCAGTCTTAACATTTAGATTGTCAAGAGAAAGTAATACAAACTATCAATCAGGTGCCAAATCTAATGAATTGGACCACAGACTATATATAATGGTCTAAGCCTAACAGCGGACTTAAGAGAGGCGCAGGAGAGGCAAGCCCGTCAAAACGGAGCGAAGCCCACGGGAGCAGCAGACGCTCGTGAAGGCGTACTTTGGCGCAGACATTTGGCCAGAAGAGATCTGAGGCGACGGACATAAAAGAGGGGAAAAGAAAAAAAGAGTATATGACTCTCTAGGCTAGAGGAGAGACTTCCCAGCCCTTGCTTTGCTTGATAAGTAAAAGCTTTTCTTTAAATAATTATCAGCCAGTGAAGCTTTCATATGTGTAGCCGCTTGGCTTGCTTTCCGTTTTGATTTTTTTGTTACTGGTGATTGCTGCATAGCCTTCAGCCACAAAAATTAAATACCTTCGCCAGGCCCTAATGCTGAATAAGTTAAATTAATTTTGGGCTCAAATAATTTACGCCTTTGATTTTTTTTTTTTATATCCTTGCAAAAAGGGTATATTGATTTTGTTCAGAAGTGTGCAACGCATAGCACGAAGCATCTCAGACCATATAAAGTATATATATTTTTGATCAGCACGACGAGACGAGTTCAAATAGCCATGTCCGTCCGTCCGTCCGTCTGGATCAACGCGAACTCCTCTGAGACCGTAAAAGCTACAATTTTGCACGTAGGCTTGTATATACTGCAGGCGTTGTATATCTCGGATTCAGCCGGATCGGATCACTATATCATATAGCTGCCATACAAACGTCAAAGTCACGAACAGTGACTTTTCTTAATAACTTCGTTATTTTATCAGCAATTGTCATAAAAGTTGGTATTTGTCAGTTTTGTGTTCTTATTGATAATTGTGCCAAATTTGATCAAGATCAGGTGACTATATCATATAGCTCCCATACAAACGGCAAAGTCACGAACAGTGACTTTCTTAATAACTTCATTAATTTTATAGCTATTGTCATAAAAGTTGGTATTTGTCAGTTTTGTGTTCTTATTAATAATTGTGCCAAATTTGATCAAGATCGGGTGACTATATCATATAGCTCCCATACAAACGGTAAAGTCACGAACAGTGACTTTCTCAATAACTTCATTAATTTTATAGCTATTGTCGTGAAATTTAATATAAGTTAGTTTATTGTAGCTATAAACGACTGTGCCAAATTTGGTCAAGATCGGGTGACTGTATCATAGACCTCCCATAGGAACGATCAGTCGAAAACAGTGACTTTTGTGAAAAAGTTCGTTATATCCTATGCTAAGATTGAAGGCCGTTCTTTCGCAAACATTAGACTCTTTGGATAAAACGTTTTTACACTTTGATAGGTATGGGTAAGGAGAGAATTACCAAAACAGTTGCAAGGGTATACAAACTTCAACGCGGTCGAAGCTAACCCCGGCCCACTGGTTTTTATACCATACACCCATAGGGTGAAATGGTATATTAAAGTCGCCAAAATGTATGTAACAGGGAGAAGGAAGCTTTTCCGACCCCATAAAGTATATATATTCTTGATCAGTATCAACAGCCGAGTCGATCTAACCATGTCCGTCTGTCCGTCCGTCTGTCCGTCCGTCCGTCTGTCCGTCTGTCCGTATGAACACCTAGATCTCGGAGACTATAAAAGCTAGAGCCACCAAATTTGGTATGTAGGCTCATGTAGTATGTAGAGTGATCAAGTTTATTTCAAATTTTTGCCACGCCCCTTTCCGCCCCCCGCAATTCAAAAAAAACGATTATCTCAAAAACTATTGCAGCTAGAGACACCACATTTGGTATCTATATTTGCTTAGTAAATGCGTACAATTTGTATGTATAAAGATTTTGCCACGCCCCTTTCCGCCCACGCAATTCAAAAAAAACGTTTATCTCAAAAACTATTGCAGCTAGAGACACCAAATTTGGTATGTATATTTGCATAGTAAATGCGCACATTTTGTATGTATAAAGTTTTTGCCACGCCCCTTTCCGCCCCCGAAATTTGAAAAACTCGATTATCTCCCGTAATTTTTTACCTTGTGCAATCAAATTTGGCACACTTAAATTTGATAGTAATACCGAGCAAAATACCAAATTTGATCAAAATCGGACAAACAGCTGAGTTATTCATATAAACGTTTTTGCATAAGGCCGGAGATGGCCGTTGGCGGGTGGGGGCGCTAGGGTGCTAATATGCATAAGTGCGCGAGATACTGAGATATGCTTGTAAAAAGCATGTGAACAGAATTTTTTAAAATCAGCAAATGCATTAGTTGTTACAAATTTGAAATATTTGTTTTACTGGTGTATGGTATACCCAAGTCGGCGAGACGACTTACTTACTTCATTTATATAATTTGGTCTAAAAGTTAACCTTTTAAATCGTAAAATTCTGATGCATTGGTGTACTCCAAAGCCAATTTTATTTTTTTTTTATAATCTTTTATTTCATTTTGCTTTTATAATTTTTTTAATGTAATTTTTTTTGGTCATGATTGAACTTTGATGAAAATATTTATTTAACCCCTTTTTCGGCACGCCACTGGCAAAAGCTTATCATGTGGTTTAATTCTCTATTAAGCCAACAACATAATCTCTCCCTATATTTAATACAATTGCTTACAGCTGTCACCAGAAAGATCTTTCTCCGTGGGATGCTTAAGTGAGTACTCTTTGGTTTAAAAATCATTTTTGTTTTTTTTGGTATATGGATGACCGGTCGAATAAGGAAAGAATTAAAGCAGTTTTCTTTGCTCTCGTCTAAATAACATTAACATTGAATTATGGTAAAACATCAGAAGTTTAACTTATGTACGAAAAAGAAAGAATTATGTTTTTTTTACTGAATTTTAAATGCTTTTTACATATACCTTGTCATACATATGTACATATGTTTATATCAAGGATGGGCACGTAGTGGCTCTTTTGTCTCCCGTGGCTCTTTACCGGCAGAGGCTGGGCAGAGAAAAAGGTCATTTTTGGTCTCGACGCACACAAAAATTTGTGTGTCGTCGTCGAACTTGTAGACAGAGGGACGGCCAAGTCCCGAATTTTGCGGGGAGGGGGAAAAAAGGTCGCGATCGCGAGCTAGCAGCTTTGGTCGAGACCAAAAAATTACCTTTTTCTCTGCCCAGCCTCTGCCGGTAAAGAGCCACGGGAGCCAAAAGAGCCACTATGTGCTCATCCTTGCTTTAAAGTATTGATTCAATGTGCAAACATGCCACCGCAAAAAAAGAATTTTACTATTAATAAATATTTCGATGCAAGTGATGACGATTACGTTAAATGCGAAAGACTTTTAAAAAAGATCGTGTTTTTAATTTAAAAAAGCATTTATTGTTGCACGAAATTCAAATCGATGATAAAGGAAGTGAGATTAGTGATTCTGTTGCCACTTCTAAAAATTTAAAACATCAACTAGTAATCAATAGAAAAACATTAATTCGGTCATATATTGGCCTTGTAACTCAAGAAAGCGTTCCATTCCATGTGCTTAATTCAATTAATATGCGCAATATAATTGACCCCATATGTCAAGGGCTTGAAACAAAACATGGAATAAATTTTAAGTTGAATGGAAGCAAATGCAAGTCTGTTCTTAAACACGTCGCAGCGAATGTTAGACTTGAAATAGAACAAGAGAGTAAAAATCGCCTATTATCTTTAAAAATTGATAGTGCAACGCGGCTTGAGCGAAATATTTTTGGCATCAGTGCACAATTCATAAGCAAAAATGAAATAAAATCGCGAATTCTTGGCATGGTGGAACTTAAAGGAGCTGACTGCAGTAAATCTAAAAATCTTGCTAAGGAAATTATTTCTGTTTTAGAAAATTACGAAATATCTCTGACCCAAATCGTATCAATAACTTCGGATAATGGGGCCAATATGTTAAAAACTTCAAAAATTTTGTCACAAAAGTACACAAGCGATGAAGATTTGGACGAATCTTTTATTGAGCAAAAGAATATTGAGTACACAAGACAAATTGATAATTTTGAAAAAACCGAAATCATGTTTGTGGCTGATATACAAATATGCCGATGTGCAGCCCACACTGCACAGCTTTGTGCACTTGATGTTACCAAACACACAGTTATAAAGAAGTGTTTATTTTAATGCTGCAACCTTACAAAATACGTTCGAAAGTCTTCAAACGGCTACCGTGATTTATTTGAACTTAAAAATTTTAAATTACCTCAATTGGATTGTCCTACAAGATGGGGATCAACCTTCAACATGGTTGAAAAACTTACGCAAACGCAAAAACAATATTGGATCTGATCGAAACTGTAAAAAATCAGACAGAAGAAGAAAATTTTGAAACAAATGACGCTTTATGGGATTTTATCACTTTTATGGCTCCACTACAAAAGGCAATAGTTTAGTTCCAAGCAGAGCAGTTACATTACGGAAATTTTTATGCTGTTTGGCTAACTTGCAAACTAGCCACTAATCAGATTTTATCGACAAACTCTTCAAATAATTTCTATAATTGCAAACAATCTTTTTCAAAGTATGGAAGCACGGACCAAAACATTAGTGTCAAACGTGGGCTTCGACGCTTGCCTTTATTTGGACCCCAGATTTCCTCATATTATAGACAATTCACAAAAAGAAAGAGCAATTGATTTTTTAAAGGCTTTGTGGGAAAAAATTAAAATTTTCGGTCCCAATCCCAGTATGACACATTCAACTAATTCATTGGATACGGACTCTGGACACACCAAAGATAATAATTTCGAGCTATTAGACGATTTTTTAAGTGCTAGTATGGTTGTTCCAAATGGGTCAACTAATGTCTATGCAAAGATTGAAACATTAAAGTTACCACTGATGAAAGCGAATACAGATGTTTTATGTTTCTGGAAATACAAAAAGTCAACCGATCCCGAACTTTATGCCCTAAGCAAAGTATGTTTTGCTATACCGCCAACTCAAGTAAGTATTTGTGTTTTAAGAAATACAAAGTAAAGATA
This sequence comes from Drosophila equinoxialis, assembly GCA_018150345.1. Classification (NCBI taxonomy): domain Eukaryota; kingdom Metazoa; phylum Arthropoda; class Insecta; order Diptera; family Drosophilidae; genus Drosophila; species Drosophila equinoxialis. The sequence continues at coordinate 190,513 of JAECWI010000147.1, forward strand.
AAAACAATATATATGTACATTTCTTTACACTTGCAGGTTACAATAGAGAGAGCGTTTTCCTCGTTAAAACTGGTGCTGTCCGATAATCGAAATCGATTAAGTCATGAGACTTTGGAGAACATATTTGTGTTTTAAGAAATACAAAGTAAAGATAAAAACAATATATATGTACATTTCTTTACACTTGCAGGTTACAATAGAGAGAGCGTTTTCCTCGTTAAAACTGGTGCTGTCCGATAATCGAAATCGATTAAGTCATGAGACTTTGGAGAACATACTACTTTTAGTTAGGCTTAATTCGAATCATTATACCATACACCCATAGGGTGAAATGGTATATTAAAGTCGCCAAAATGTATGTAACAGGCAGAAGGAAGCTTCTCCGACCCCATAAAGTATATATATTCTTGATCAGTATCAACAGCCGAGTCGATCTAGCCATGTCCGTCTGTCCGTCCGTCTGTCCGTATGAACACCTAGATCTCGGAGACTATAAAAGCTAGAGCCACCAAATTTGGAATGTAGGCTCGTGTAGTATGTAGAGTGATCAAGTTTGTTTCAAATTTTTGCCACGCCCCTTTCCGCCCACGCAATTCAAAAAAAACGTTTATCTCAAAAACTATTGCAGCTAGAGACACCAAATTTGGTATGTATATTTGCATAGTAAATGCGCACATTTTGTATGTATAAAGTTTTTGCCACGCCCCTTTCCGCCCCCAAAATTTGAAAAACTCGATTATCTCCCGTAATTTTTTACCTTGTGCAATCAAATTTGGCACACTTAAATTTGATACTAATACCGAGCAAAATACCAAATTTGATGAAAATCGGACAAAAAATAGTTGAGTTATGCATATAAACGTTTTTGCATAAGGCCTTTGATGGCCGTTGGTGGGTGGGGGCGCTAGGGTGCTTATATGCATAAGTGCGCGAGATACTGAGATATGCTTGTAACAAGCATGTGAACAGAATTGTGGAAAATAGGCAAATGCAATAGTTATTACAAATTTGAAATATTTGTTTTACTGGTGTATGGTATACCCAAGTCGGCGAGACGACTTACTTACTTCATTTAGATAGTGCTATCGATAATTTAAGTTTATTTGAAAAATGAAGATTAGTAGATGTTTATGTAGTAAAAGTTCGTCATAAGCTTTGATTTCTAATTTCGTGACTGAAATAGGATTTGTTTTATTTTTTTAATGTCTTTATTTGAAAATGAATATAAATAAACATTTTGCTATCTGTAGACTAAGTTCATTATAATTTCTAATTTAGTAACTGAATAAAATGTTTTTTATTATTTGATTTCTGTAACTACACAATTTGTGCCTACGTTAATATAACATCGACCAAAAATTGCAGTAAAAACAAACACAAAAAAGATCTGCTGCTGCTCATATCGCTCTCGCACATTTGTTTTACTCTCATCTCGATATCATCTCTGATATCATCTCGCTATGTTCTCATCTTGCTATGATTTCATCTGCTCTCTGTTTTCAGCTATCGCTACCGCTATCTGTTTTCAGCTACCGCTACGGCAGAGCGTAGCGCATCATTTGTTTTTGTGCTACTTGCTACCAGTGTTGCCGTTTTGTCCTTTTTCCGGACAGATCTGTCCTATTCTTGACTGCGACACCCGGAAAAATTTTGAAACGTCCCCTGTCCGGAAAAAAATGCCTTTTTTTTTTTGTTTGTCCTATTTCTATTTTTCTGTTTTTTAATTTTCTGTGTCTCATATATAATTTGTTATTTTCAACTGCATGTCATCGCTTTGATCATGATTTTTTGAACATTTTCAATGCAATGCAACCCTGTTTTATATGTGTTATCGAAATCTGACTTATCGAACATCGCTCACTCGAGTTATAATTGTTAAAAGTAAAGGATGCCGAAAGATACGTACAAACAAAAATTTAGAGATTCCTGGATGAAGGAATGCGACTTGAAGGATTGGGTTTGTCGGGATCCTAAAGATCCTAATAAAGCATTTTGTAAATATTGTAAATGCACGTTAAATGCTAAAATCGACCAGCTCCGCGCGCATGGGCATTCAAAAAAAACATATGCAAAATGCAAAGCCCTTTCAACAAGTAAACAAAATTACATTTAAGCCCCTTGTAAGTAGTGCGAGTTGTAGGCAAGAGGCGGCACTTGCACTGTTTTGCGCACAACATTGTGCAATAAGCCCCATTGGTCATTTAAGTGAATTGTGCAAGCTATAATTTGATGCGAAAGAAATACAATTGCACAGGACAAAGTGCACATCAATAATTAAAAAAGTTCTGGCCCCGCACTTCGAAGAAGAGTTGAAAATTGAAGTAGGGGAAAACAAGTATAGCTTGTTAATTGATGAGTCGACCGATGTTTCAATTAATAAGATGTTAGGTAAGAAACTATCTTTAACACCTAAACAATTTCAATAATTACATTTGAATTTTCTTCAGGTGTCGCCATAATCTATTATAGCCATCAGCGGATGGAAATAACGTCAACACTATTAGGTCTGATTGAACTGGAAAATGGAGACGCAGAGAGTATTGCCAAGTGCCTATTGTCCGAATTAATAAAACGGCAAATTCCCGTTAAAAACCTTTTTGGCATTGGAACAGATAATGCCAGTGTAATGGTGGGTAATAAGAAAAGTGTTTTTGTCGAATTGAAGAAGGTTGTACCGTCCTTAGTATTAATAAATGTGTGTGCCATTCGGTACAATTGCCGGTGAATGCAGCATGCAAAAAAGCACTGCCAATGTCGCTTGAATTTATTGTCAGCGAAACCTATTCTTGGTTCGCAAAAAGTTCAAGTAGACAGATGGCTTACAAAAGATTGTACGAAGCCATAAATAATGATAAGGTATGGTGGAGTTGTTATATTTGTGTTACATATATAAAATTAACATTATTCTTCCAGATTAATAATTTGTGTACCTGTTTTTTATATATTAACCACGTACTAAATATATGCGTTGTCCTGAAACTTGTCCCAAGTAAATATTATATGTTATATGTTGTAGTGTTTGAATTTGAATTAATTTTTGTTTTTATATATATTGTTTTTCAATAAGGAACCCCTTCGGATTCCCAGGGTATGCGATACGAGGTGGCTCTCTATTGAGCATGCCGTGAAACGCATATTAGCTCAGTGGATAGAGTTAAAGCTCCACTTTGAGACATCAGATCTGGCAGAGAAATGCCACAAAGCAACAATTTTAATTACAAATTATTTGTACCTTATATTTTTAAAACCCATTCTTGAAGTGATGCAACGGATCAATAAAAACTTTCAGTCAAATAAGTCAAACCCGACTAAGCTATTGGGCGACTTAATATTTGGAATAAATTACCTTCGCTCAAAGGTAATACCACCTGATTGCGAAATTAATATTCTAGAAGAACCATTTGAGACCCATACAAAACGTGATTTATGTCTAGGATACGAGTTTGAAACTCATTTAAAAAAATCAAAAACAACATCGATGATGAGGCAGAGTTGACTATTCGTCAACATTGCACGGAATTCATTATTGAATTAATTTGTCAACTGAAGCATAGGTACAAGAATTCTTTTTGCATTATATTTAAATATTAAATAACATTTTTTTTTATAATTTTCAGATTGCCAGATAACTTCAAAATCTTGAAAAATATAGATATTTTCTCAGTCGAAAATATTTTGCGAGCTAACAAACAATCGATAGTAGAAATTTTGGAGATCTTTGATAAAAAGGCGAAGAAATTGAAAAAATTGTTTGTCAATACAATACAATTCATCTTCAACGAAGGGAAAACCAAGAGAACACGGTAGCGTTTTGGGCTGAAGTGAAAACGTTTATGGATTCTGCTGGCTGTTGCCAGTTTCAAGATTTGGCAGTACTTGCCTTAAATTTGTTGTCGCTGCCATGGTCGAATGCGGAAGTGGAGCACGTGTTCAGACAAGTTAACTTGGTGAAAACAAAGTTAAGGAACAGGCTTCACATCGATACGCTAAATTCGATTTTGGCAGTTAGGTAAGTTGTTATTTTTAAAAAATACTTACGTACAACATATTTCAAAAAATTAAATTTCCTTCTTATTCAGATTTGGATTACGTCGAAACGGAACTTGCTGCCATAACTATGAAGTGCCTGAAAAATTTTTGCGCCAAATCGGCACAAACATGAATGTTTTAGAATCTGAAAATGAAACACTCGACGAAGTGTTAATAAATTTGCATGAAAATGTATAAATTTACTTAAACTTTTTGTTTTATTGAAGAAAAATTTTTTAGTCCTATTTTTTTGTCCTATTAAAAAAAATCGGTCCGTTTTTTGTCCTATTTTCTGGGTCAATCTGTCCTATTTTTTCGCCAAGCCAGCGGCAACACTGCTTGCTACAGCTGTACTTTTTTGACGCGACAAAACTGAGAGCATAGCAGAGCACAAACTTTTTATTGTTAGGCTACGGCTCTGCTACAGCTCTCGTCAAAAATGAGAGCAGTAGCGAGAGCATAGCACAATTTTTATTGCTATTGCTGCTACAGAGTAGTTTTTGCAAACGCTGGTCCTAGGACTCCTGGTAGGACTCCTACCAATTTCCAACAGCTCACAATAAAATTGTACCAGGTGATATGTAACATCTTCACATACGATTTGCGCAGTGTAAAGTAGCTTACGCACACAAGCAATCGCACGCATACATCGACAGTTTTCGTTGGCTCTCTTTGTGCCTCACCCTGTTCTACGCTGCACTGTGGGTTGCGGAGCCATTTTTTGAGCACTTAAGTCAATTTTTAAAAGTTCATAAGATCGATAAATTTTGATGCCGATTTTTAGATAAAATACTATAGCACAATGTTGCATACTGCGTTTTTGTAATATTGTCCAACACTCGCGAAAAACACTCTGGAGATAACACGTGCTTCTGCCAAAGCAACATTTTTGACCTTAAGCGTATGTTGTGCACAAAGTTTGAGTGAATATATTTTTCAAATACAAGACGATATTAAAATAATTTAAAATGGCTTTGAACAATTTGGGTTTGTACTTTGTGCTGGTAAATTTGTGTCGTACAAATAGAACGTGAGTGTCTTTATATTTGTGTAATTCTAAGCCACCCTCAAAAAAATTATTTTTTTAAATAATCTCAACTTTGAGGAGAGTTATAAAAATGTCTACTATTGTCCAGTCTAAAACGTTGTTTATGTCGTAGAATAATCAATTCTTTGTAAAATGTAAAAGTCCCAACAACCATAAACAGCCACTTTTTTTGCAATTACACTTTTTAGCACCTAACCTCACTTTTTTACATATGGACGCATTTTCTATATGGGTGAAAGAGAAACACAAAGTAAAAGCCCATGCAGTTGTCTATAACTGGTTGCAAGAACAAGTGGCTACCCGATCTTCGAGTGAAATGGAAATTAAAGATTTAAAAGAGAAAAGTCGGTTGTTGAATCAACGTTGGATGAATCAACGTCATGGACCATTAGCAAGAGCACCAGTAGTACCACAAAGCGTCCTGGAAGACCCATACTACCATTCATGTATTTACAAAGCGGGTCAGCTATCAAAAGCAGTTGGAAATAACATGGAATTGCTAATAGCGGCTGCCAAAATAGCAGCTCAGAAGCGAGGTAAAGCGGACGTTGCTGCATTGTTGAATTTGCTTGCTATAAATCCTGAAAAGGCAAAATCTTGGAGGCGTAAAATAGTAGAGACTATGCCTGTGCGAAGTTTGCCAGACGAAGCTTTAGCTTTTTGCTCGAGAACAACTTGTCCAATATAATGCCATAAAAGAATACACAAGTAGGGCAAAATGTGATGTTTTTCCACACTATAACGCTGTAGCCGACAGAAAGAAGCAATGTCGTCCTATAGGTATTCAAATCGGAGACAATGTTGCAAAGGTCGGTCTCCAAGACCTCCTCAATCACACCGCAACTCGCATCGTCAGCCTTCAAGCGGATGTTGTTTTAACCGTTATGAGCAATCAAAAAACAGACTTTCTATTGGCTGATCTTATAGTTAGTTATGGTTTTGATGGGAGCACTGGTCAAGCCAATTATAGCCAATCATTCTGTGATAAAAGATCTATGGCTACAGATTCAAGTCTTTTCGCAACAACACTAACTCCACTACGATTGATTGATCCCTCTGGAAACATTTTATGGAATAACCGAACCCCACAATCGCCTAGATTCTGCCGTCTGCTTAAATTACAGTTCGTGAAAGAAACTAAGGAAGTTATCTTGAAAGAAAACTCCGACATAAGGATGAGATTAGGAAACTAACCTTCTGCAAGGTTAATATTGACAACAAAGTTGTTTATGTTAAATTCGTAATGCAACTAACTGTCATTGATGGAAAAGTTCTGTGTGCATTGACTGGTACCCTATCGTTTCAAACGTGCCCGATTTGTGGAGCAACTCCAAAAGATTTTATATCAAACCGTCAATTGCAATGTGGAAAATTTGTGCCTCTTGTAGATAACTTAACTTACGGTCTGAGCCCATTGCATTGTTGGATTCGGTTCTTTGAATTTATTTTACACGCCGGCTATAAAAGTTGCGTAAAGAAATGGCGGATAACACAGTCAGATGACAAAAAAGCAGTTTCGGAAAATAAAAAAAGGATTCAAAAAGAGTTCTGGGAAAAGCTGTCATTAAGGGTGGATCAGCCAAAGCAAGGAGGTTCGGGCAGCACAAACGACGGAAATACGGCTCGTAGAGCATTTAAAAACTATGAGCAGTTCTCCATGATCACTGGCATTGACAAAGCTTTAATTATAAAACTAAGAACCATTTTAATTAGTTTGTCATGACAGTTGCCTTTAGATCTTGATAAATTCGAAATGTTTTGTGTAGACACCGCACGTGTATTCGTTGACCAATACTCATGGCTGCCAATGACAGCAACAGTGCATAAAGTTTTGGTACATTCAAAACAAATAATGGAGAACTCAATTCTACCAGTTGGCTATTTTGGTGAAGAAGGAGCAGAGTCACGAAATAAATATTACAAATCCGATAGGCTCCACCACGCAAGGAAAATAAGTAGAATTGCAAATTTTGAAGATACCTTTAATAGGAATGAAGCGCGATTTGGCCTGTTAACGGGCTCTAATTCACCGAAACTAACTCAATAGAGAGAAACCCATAACCAGACGACAAAATGACTATGACAGAGCACAGAAGGTCCGCCATATACTTCTACATACATACTAGAGGCCTGCACGAGCACATTCGTTTGCGGCTGTCTTCCAAGTACTCTAAGTATTTCATGTATTTGGTACCGAAAAACTGCTTCCAAACGAATAAAAACAAATAGCAAAATACCGAAGTACTTGTATTTGCAGTGCTTGGTCGCAACAAATGAAAACTAAGATCAAGCGAGCAAAACGAAACGAGAATAATTGAAAACGAACCAAGTAAATACGGTACTTCTTACGAGTATGCTTGGTACTTCCATGAATTTAATTATGCTTGGTTTTCGCTTTACTCGGATTAGTCGTTCTCAGTTAATTGCAAAGCTAACATCGTTTGTGTGTGGTAAAATGAGTAATAACAAAAAAATGGTAAAATGAAAGTAACAAAATGTTTTGTCAGAAATCACTGTCCTGTCCATTGTAGGTACGTGCATATGTATGTATGTATGTAAGTAGTTTTTATATACATACATATGTCAGAAAATGTTAGTACCCTTCAGTACCGGTCGCCGGGGATTCCCCCGGGGACATGTCGCATGTCCGCGGGGACAACGTGGCGACACTCCCATTAAAATTGCGGCGACATTTAACATTGCATGTCCTAGCTTTCAAGACCGGAACGACAACCTAGCGACAGTTGTCGCTCCAGACGCCAAGACAAATGTCCAAATGTCTTGCCGAACGCCGGGACAAACAAGCATTGTGTCGCCGCTTTGTCGCTTTTGTCCCTCTAGTCCCGTCGGCTAGGGCAACAATTGTTGCCGAATCGTCCCGTACACAAGACCATTGAGCGACAATTGTCCCTCCATTCGCCGGGACTAGAGGGACAATTTCCCAAGATTGTCCCATGGACTGGAGGGACAATTTCTATAGTTTGTCCTAGCGACCAGAGGGACAATTTCGAAGATTGTCCCATGGACTATAGGGACAATTTCCCAAGATTTTCTTATGGACTAGAGGGACAAAATCGCTAACCCAAAAAATTAGAAAATACAACTTAATTTAATTTTTTTGTTTATTTTTTTTAATAATTTTTGGAATAATTTTTTTTTAACAATAATTTGAAAATATATATTGAAATTAGGCCTCCTGCTTTAATTTACGGTTTTTGGCCTTATTTGCCATGTTTTTCGTGAAATACTTACTCCGCGAGACCGACTCAAAAGTCATCCTCATTATTTTCTTTGGTGGTTGTTGGTCGGCCATTCTAAAGTAAAAGATTTTATTAGTTTATGTTAAAAAAATTAAGATATACCCCCACCGTCCCAACACAAAAAAAAATTTTTTAAAGTAATCTGTAACATTATATCAAGTTTCAAACCTTAAGAAAAATGCGGGGCACTCCGCAAACGGCTTCGTGGCCTAGGGGCAGGGTACGTGTCTGAAGTTGACGATATCCTGGTTCAAACCCTACTCGAAGCTTTGTAGTTTTTTTTTCGTTTTTCAAATTTTTATACCCTTGCAGAGGGTATTATAAAATTGGTCAGATGTTTGTAACGCACAGAAGGGGACGTTTCCGACCCCATAAAGTATATATATTCTTGATCAGCATGAGAAGCTGAGTCGATATAGCCATGTCCGTCTGTCCGTCCGTCCGTCCGTCCGTCCGTCCGTCCGTCCGTCCATCCGTCCGTCTGTGCAAATCAACTTCACGCCGGCATCTTAAGAGCTATCGGAATGAAATTTCATATTTGAGCTACTTTTAGCCGGGAGATGATAAAGTATGAAAAGTGTGAGGATCGGACCACTATATCATATAGTTCTAGAACAAACATTTTTGCAAAAATTGGAGTATCCCCATGAAATTTACCAATATGATAGTATTTGGCATAAATCCCAAAATTTGAATCTGATCGGATAAATAGAACAGAAGTTACAGTCAACACAAATCGGTTCAAATGATGACCTAGTAGACAGCAAGCAGCGCTGCCGGCAGCAAACAGCGCTGCTTGCGTTTTAAAATATTTTAATTTCTAACGAAAATATTATAATATTATATAATTAATACTATATTATGTAAAATTTACATACTTATATTACTTATAGATTACTTAAAAAAAAAAAAACAAAAAAAATGTATTGCCTCGCCACGGCCCAGGATCGAGCCTGGTCCATTTAATTGTAAGACATTATTTTGTTGGCAAAATTTGTTGTCCCGTTCCTTGAACTTTCTAGAACTTTCTATTTTTATACCCTTGCAAAAAGGGTATATTAGTTTTGGTCAGAAGTGTGCAACGCATAGAACGAAGCACCTCAGACCATATAAAGTATATATATTCTTGATCAGCACGACGAGACGAGTTCAAATAGCCATGTCCGTCCGTCTGGATCAACGCGAACTCCTCCGAGACCGTAAGAGCTGAAATTTTGCACGTAGGCTTGTATATACTGCAGGCGTTGTATATCTCGGATTCAGCCGGATCGGACCACTATATCATATAGCTCCCATACAAACGTCAAAGTCACGAACAGTGACTTTCTCAATAACTTCATTAATTTTATATCTATTGTCATAAAAGTTGGTATTTGTCAGTTTTGTGTTCTTATTAATAATTGTGCCAAATTTGATCAAGATCGGGTGACTATATTAATAATATTAATTAATAATATTAATTTGTATGCAATTGTAAATAACATTAATATTTTTTACTTTTACATACATACATATATAAAAAAGAGAAAAAAAAATTATTGAAAACAATTTTTGCCAACAAAATCACTATTTTTATACATATGTTGTTGCGAAATAGCAAAAGCAACATTAAGAACAGAAGATAAAGCAATGAGATGAAAGGTAACGGGACTAGCCGAATATCATCTTCGTGTATACACACCATACTTCATCTGCTTTATCTCACCCCAGTTCAGTTCACTTTAGGCGACAAGAGCGTACAGTCGAAAAGAATTAAATTAAAGAACAAATCATATATATATTCAAAAATAAAACCACCGTCTTATTATTTAATATATTATTAACTGCCTGCTACATAATTCAATAGGTTATGGGCCCAGGCGTCGACAAATAATAAAGTGTATCGGTTTTATTAAGTGTGTTTATACATATGTACATATGTATATTAATATATATACATACATACATACATACATACATAAGTGCAGGGAAAATATGTATTTATATACACACATGTGTTAAGTAGCGATACGTTCATGGAATAGTACTTATGTATATTCATTAAATAATGCATTTGTGTATATGAAAATAAAAAAAAAAATTTGAAAGTTAAAATAAAATAATATTCTCATTATTCACAGAACGAACGAAAGCAGTAAGCAGAAAATACATAAGTCTCTGTACAGCAAATAACGGAACTTGTCGAATTTCACCATCGAACACCAAGCGTCGTAAACGAGCGAGGAGGAGCACAAAGCAAACAGCAAATTTTGAGTTAAACGAGGGCTTGAGTGTAAATTGGTATTGAGTGAAACTAAGTTGCGAATATGGAAAAAGTACAAAGGAATATAAAACCGTTCGACGGTGACAAATACTCAATTTGGAAGTTTCGGATTAGAGCGCTTCTTGAAGAAAAAGATCTTTTGAGTGTTTTGAATGTTGAAAAGGACAAAATGACAGAAGAGTTAAAAAAGGCTGATAGGCGCGCTAAAAATATAATTATTGAATTTCTAAGTGACTCGTTTTTGGTTTTTGCTAACGCTGACAAGAGTGCAAAAGAAATTTTTGAAAGCTTAGATTCAATATATGAGAGAAAAGTTTGGCATCACAACTTTCATTGAGGAAACAGTTGTTAGCATTAAAATTAAAAGGAGATTCGTCACTTGTTAATCATTTCCATATATTTGATGATTTAATTACTGAGCTTATTGCATCAGGAGCTAAGATTGATGAAATGGATAAAATTTCTCATCTACTTTTGACTCTTCCGTCTAGCTTTGATGGAGTTATCACAGCCATTGAGACATTGTCAGAGAGTAATCTAACTATAGGTTTTGTTAAAACACGTCTCCTTGACCATGAAATTAAATTGAAATCCATAAGCAAAGATACAAGTATGAAAGTTTTGCAAGCTGTGAATTCTAAAGAAAGCAAAGAAAAGAAAAAGTTTTTTTCCAAACATAAAGTTAGTTTTAAAAATAAAATGAAGCAGAGACAGAAGTGCTTTCATTGTGGAAAGCCCGGTCATTTGAAAAAGATTGCTTTATTTTGAAAAGATCAAATGTCGCCACTAATGTCAATGAAAATAAGCAAGCGCAGGTAGCAACAGCTCAAGCAGATCGTGGCTTTGCCTTTATGATAAGACAAGTAGCAAATGTATCGAATAGTAGCGAAGTTTCATTCATATTAGACTCAGGAGCTTCAGATCACATCATAAAAGTTAAGGAATTGTTTGCTGACCATGTTATCTTGGAGAATCCTGCAGAAATAGCCATTGCCAAATGCGGAGAATGCATCTATGCAACAGCTAAAGGAGTTGTTCAATTGAGAAGCCAGAGCACTAACATAACATTGGAGGACGTGCTATTTTGCAAGGATGTGCCACATAATCTCTTGTCAGTTCGGAAAATGCAAAATGCTGGAATGACAGTGGAATTCAATTCTGAAGGTGTAAGGGTCACTAAAAATGGTCAAATGGTATTTGCTGGAGCATGTGAGTATAGTATTCCATTTGTAAAATTTAAATTGAATAATATAGCTTATTCATGTAATTCAAATATAACCAAAAATGCAGAGTATCGCTTGTGGCACGAAAGATTGGGTCACATTAGTTTCGGGAAAACTTCAGGAGATAAAAAGAAATAGTTTGTTTGAGGACATTAATCTACTAAGTAAAGTAGATTTAAATAAAGAATTATGCGAAGCGTGCATTAATGGAAAAATGTCAAGATTGAGATTTGAAAAATTCAAAAATAAAGATCATATTAATAGGCCATTGTTTGTAGTACACTCAGATATTTGTGGTCCGATAACTCCCTGTACAATTGATAATAAAAACTATTATGTGGTTTTCATTGATCAATATACCCATTACTGTGTGACATATTTAATAACATACAAATCAGATTTGTTTTCAGTTTTTAAAGATTTTATTGCCAAAGCAGAAGTCCATTTTAATTTGAAAGTGGTAAATTTTTACATTGACAATGGACGTGAATATTTGTCTAACGAAATGCGTGAATATTGTTCAGAAAAAGGTATCAGCTATCATTTGACAGTGCCTCACACTCCACAATTAAACGGTGTTTCTGAACGAATGATCAGAACTATCACAGAAAAGGCTCGATCTATGGTTAATGGAGCTAAACTCCCGAAAAGTTTCTGGGGAGAAGCAGTTTTAACTGCAACTTATCTAATTAATAGATGTCCAACTAGAGCTTTAAAAGATTTTACGAAAACACCTTATGAAATTTGGCATAATAAAAAGCCTATTTTGAAATATCTGAAGATATTTGGATCAACAGTATACCTACATAACAAAATTAGAAAACGAAAGTTTGATGAAAAATCGACAAAAGGTATACTTGTTGGATATGAACCGAATGGGTTTAAATTGTGGAATGTGGAGGCAAGAAAGTTTATGACAGCTAGAGATGTTGTGGTGGATGAAACAAATATGTTTCACTCAAGGTCTGTAAAAGATTGTGTTGTACAATCTGAAGACTCAGTGTTCCAAAATGAAATGAGGGAACAGTGTGATAACTCTTGTTTGGAAGATGGGAAAGAAAAACAGGAAGTTGATTTACAGAATGCAAATTCTGAAACTATAGAGTCTTGCCTTCCATTGGATGAAATGGAAAATATGGAAACTGTTGATGACAATTCCAAAACTGTTGTACAGCCTTGTGAAAATTCCACAAATCTGGAGAATACCGATCCAGTGGTAATTACTGGTGAGAACAATGAAATTCGACGCAGTGAAAGATTAAAAGATAAACCTAAATGTTCATATAGATTAATGGAAAAATGTTTGATGAATTCCTATACATATTTTAGTAATATTCCAAATTGCTTTGAAGAAATTAAGAGTAGAGATGACAAAATTAATTGGGAAAAAGCAGTACAGGATTAATTAGATTCGCATTTTGAAAACAATACATGGTCTTTGGTAAAAAGGCCCAGTAATAAAAATATAATTGATTGCAAATGGGTTTTTAGCATTAAACAAGATGAATTTGGAAACTTAGTCAGATACAAAGCCACACTTGTAGCTCGTGGTTTCACGCAAGAATATTTAACTGATTACGAAGAAACATTTGCACCAGTTGCACGTATTTCCAGTTTTCGATTTATACTAGCGCTTGCAAATCAATACGATTTAAAGGTTCATCATATGGATGTTAAAACAGCATTCCTAAATGGCAATTTGAAAGAGGAAATTTACATGAAGATTCCTCTAGGACTGAGTCATGATGATGATACAGTTTGTAAGCTAAATAAAGCTATTTATGGTCTAAAGCAAGCAGCTAGGTGTTGGTTCGAAGCATTCGAAAATGTCTTAAAAGAAATTGGCTTTGTAAATCTTGAAGTTGACCGATGTATATACCTCATAGATAATGGGAATATATCTCTTAACATTTATGTACTTTTGTATGTGGATGATGTTGTCATCGTGACAAAGAATATTGAAACAATGTCTAAGTTTAAATCTTATTTAATGAATAAATTTAAAATGAGTGATTTAAAAGATATAAGACATTTTATTGGCATTAAAATAGACAGGAAAGGAGATCAATTACAACTTAGTCAATCAGTATACATAAGTAATGTTTTAAAGAAATTTAATATGGAAAATTGTAATCCAGTTAGCACACCATTACCAAGTAAATTAAACTATGAAGCCTTAGAATCTAAAGAAACTTTTGATGCTCCATGTCGTAATTTGATCGGTTGTTTGATGTACATTATGTTATGTACACTCAGATTTGAGTGCGGCAGTAAGCATATTAAGTAGATATACCAACAACAACAATATAGAACTATGGCAGTGCCTAAAAAGGCTACTAAGGTATCTGAAAGGTACGGTTGAATTAAAATTAAGCTTTACAAAAAGCATTAGTTTTGAAAATGTTGTTGTTGGTTATGCAGATTCTGATTGGGCAGGTAATGAAACAGATAGACGGAGTACTACAGGTTACTTATTTAAGTTATTTGATAATTGTTTAATTTGCTGGAGTACCATGAAACAAAAATCAGTTGCTGCCTCATCTACTGAAGCAGAATACATGGCTCTATTTGAAAGCGTTAGAGAAGCTTTATGGTTAAAATTCTTAATAAACGAAATAAGGATTGATTTAAATGAGCCAATTAGTATATTTGAAGACAACCAAGGTTGTATAAGTATAGCAAATAACCCAACATGCCACAAGAGAACTAAGCATATAGATATAAAATATCACTTCACTCGTGAGCAAATAGAAAAGAAAATAATTTCCATTAAGTATATTTCCACAGATGAGCAGTTGGCTGATGTACTTACGAAACCGCTACCAGCAGCAAGATTCCTGAATCTTCGAGATCAATTGGGACTCACTGAATTAAGTCATCAACAGTTTTTTTTATTATTAAATATTAAATTAACTTCTGAATTTAAAAATGTTAATTTAAAGTAATCTTTACGTAATTACTAAATAATTGGAACTTGATTTGAATTTAATACGTAAATTGACAAATTCTATTTTGTATATTAACTGAATATTATAGTATTTTAATTTGAACGGTTTGATTAAGTTTTACTGGATTTTCTTAATCCTTGCAGCGAATGCTGAACCGTGTTTTGTATATTTCCCCAGAGTACGCCTCTTGTCTGATAAGAAATTTTTGTAATTTAATTTTGATTTAGTTAATGTTACTTTTGAGGAGGAGTGTTGCGAAATAGCAAAAGCAACATTAAGAACAGAAGATAAAGCAATGAGATGAAAGGTAACGGGACTAGCCAAATATCATCTTCGTGTATACACACCATACTTCATCTGCTTTATCTCACCCCAGTTCAGTTCACTTTAGGCGACAAGAGCGTACAGTCGAAAAGAATTAAATTAAAGAACAAATCATATATATATTCAAACATAAAACCACCGTCTTATTATTTAATATATTATTAACTGCCTGCTACATAATTCAATATATGTTTATACATTTGTTCATTTAAATTTATATTTAAATAACACTTACCTTTATTTTATTTTGAAAAAACTTTAAAAATTCTTTATTATTTTTGATGCACTGAATGTAGAAAACTATCTATGTACCCAGTGGCGGAGAAATAATACATTCTCTATGGCCGAAATGTAATGCATTCCCTATGAAATTTTTTTCCAGCGCATTTGTATTGCACAAAATAAAAACGACTGCTTGGACGAAAGCACCGAGCCGTATTCAACTTCGTTTTTTAATGCCCCTCCCCTCTAACCATCAAACGATTTTCGGCGTCGTGACGTCTCCCGAATTCCGTTTTGTGCGTGGCACGCGTTTTTCCATCGTTCTTTGTCTATGCCCTTCAGTACCGGTCGCCGCAAATTCCTCTGAAAATCCGAGGCAATTTGTGAGATGTCGTCTCGGAATTTCAGGGGACAAGCCACACAAATTTGCGGCGACATTTAGCATTGCATGTCCTACCGCCTCGGACATTCTCTCGTTTTTTCGGCGACATGGTCGCCGGAATTTCCTCTGAACACGAATAATAAAGTCGGTCGTGCGTTCAACGGATCATTCCGCCGGAATGTCTGCGTAAAATGGTGGTTGTTTTTTCAATCGAAGTTGCGGCGATATGTCGACACAATGTCCCCGCAAAATTATACCTCGGATTTACAATCGAATTTTCGGCGACATGTCGACCAATTGCTCAAGGGAAAAAATAGCTCGGATTTACAATCGAATTTGCGGCGACATGTCAACCAAACATTAATGGACATTTCATTCCCAAAAATAAGTGACAATATAATTTTATACAATTGTGTTCATTTTATTTAAATCTATGTTACATTCTTATTTCTATTTTTTTGTTTATTGAAAGTATTTTTGGCACAGGCCAAACTATTTCTTAGGGTATTTTCGGCAGGCTCGCCGGGGTGAGAGTTGTGAATTGATTCTGAAAAGATAAAAATTTATCAGGCAATCAAGAATGCACGTTTAAATTTATATTCCTTACCTAGCAACACGGAGAGGAAATTGGGATAAGCTTTCAAGCTATGTTTCCCATTCCTCCCGTCGACATTGTGGCTCTCTATTAAGGAATCGTCCAATACCTGCCGTATAGATTTCCCAGGCGCAGCTTGGGAGACTAAAAACGTAATTTTTTCAACTGCCAAATAGAAAACATTAATATAGGTCTCTATTCCGTTTTGTCAAAAGTAGCTTACATAATGTTTCCTGTTGCTGTGACCCAGTTTGCTCTCGATGTTTACAAGCTGTTCGATTCCAATTAATGGAAATCCGATGTCTGTTGCCTCCTCCTGGATCATCATCTTCATCATTTGCCTGATCATGACGTTTTGCGTTGCAACCATCGCCTTCAGCTCCTGGACCTCCGCCGTTAACTGCCTCAACATGACAGCGTTGTCTTAAAGAAATGTTTGCAAAAAGAAATTAGTATTGAATTACAGGTTGCCAATAAATTCTTTACAAGTACTTACTTATCTCAGGTTCATTAGATTCTGTAATAAGTTTAAAAAGAGAGAAAATTCAAAATTTGTAATATTTGGCTATTTATTATTTATATACTTACTTTGTTCTGCGCCATCTGAGCGAAGGGTCGCGTCTGTAATATATGAAATAAGGGAAAAAATTATTAAAATATTTTTCATTTGCTGGACATTATTCAAATGCTTACCCGATTCTGCCACTTCAAAGATCATTTTCATCATTTTTTTTGGAGCTTCCTTGGTCGGCCATTCTGAAGAAAAAATATATTATTTACTGTTGTATTTCAAAATTCAAATTCCCCTTTTTTTTTTTTTTTTGCTTTTTCGAACCATGGTGGGTGAATCTTCCAAAGATATTTAATGCGCCGTCGCAATGAATATGCCCGATTCATACTAAAAGTATGCCTACGGACTAAACACCTCCATTTCCCCATTTCTAGCTACCTACAGATGCAGCATGGGAACAACTACTAAACCCCCCTTATACGGCATGGCTACCGCTTTGGTCACAAAATCGGACACAGAAAACTTTTCCAAAGTTGATGCCATTTCTAAATCGGTGAAATATATTCCTATACTGCTTGAGCTTATAGGCTCATTAAAAAACTTCTAATCTCTGCAAATCGTTTCCCTACAATAAATATTTCATCAAGCTGCTCTGTGAAAGAAACTACCTGAAATGGGATGCTTTCACCTATGAAACAATAATTATCTGGCCTTCTATTGCTAAGAGTGCAACCCTTAATTTTTAAGAAGTTCTCAGCTAACTCTATTTCTTCTTCTGCCTCCACAAAAAAAGTATCTTCTGTGATTTTCCTATATATTCTCTTATATCTCTTAAGAGTTTGCAAATAATTTTCGAAAGAGTATGAGGAGCCTGAAATCGGATCACCGATTTGCCCAACAGTCTCTTTTAAGTGGACTAAGCTGTGAACATTGTAGGAAACACTTTTTTCCCCAAAAACCAGTGGAAAATTCTCAAGAAATAAGTTCAACATTCGCTGAGAATTTTCCACATTACTGTGTCTTTGTTTTTGGGAGTATAACAACCTGTAAGCACAGTGAAGCAATAAAAACTCGTAATACTGGTCACCATTCATTGTATCTTTAAGAGCTACAATCCCAGTATACAACAAAAACTGTCTGTACTCGGTTGCCTTCCAATTCGCAAGCTCTACTAATGATCTCGGCTTTCTTGCAAACTCTTTCGGAATATATTTTCGCATGGATATTAATGCTTCGGAAATTTTCTCTTTGTCAGTTTTTGATATTTTACTGACAATTTTATTTGTATTTATTCTAGTCAAAAATTTACGCATGACACCCAGTTCAACAAGATGCATGCAGTCGAGTGGTATTTGTGTTATCATTAAAACACCAATTTTTTCAAATGCGGACTGAATGTTTAAATATTCGTCTTGATGATGCGACGGTTACTTTCTATTGCGAAAGTCTTCATCTGATATTAATTCAGCACTTTTAGTGCTGAATGTCAAAACAGAGTCAACTTTTCGTGACACCTGAATGCATTTGCTACAACCGTGACTGGTAGTAAGACCAGGCGTGCCAGTAACAAATGCTCTTGCAGGAGCATCACACACAATACCGCGAAGTTCTAAGTGAACTTTTTTATTTCCAATGGTTAAGCCATTTTTTCATAATCTCGGACAACTCAATCGTGAATTTGGAGAAAAATTCATCGGAGTTAAATGGCTTATTGTGACCCATAAATACACCGATCGGCAAAACAGGACATTTATAAATATTAATTAAACGAATAAGTATGGGCCACAATTGCGCACGCGAACTTTTAAACAACGGAAGTCCGTCGACATTAATATCGATGCTTAATACATTGGGAATCTTGGGCAAAATAGAAAGTTTATTTAATTGCTTCGATAAGCCAATATGTAAATAGGTGCCGCCTCCTATTACAGCAATGTCAGGCTTTTCGGAGCAATTAAACTTATAGAAGGGCTTAACTTTTAAATTATGTGAATTTAAAATATTCACTAATTCAATAGCACAGCTTCGTTTTGGTTTATGCTTTAAATACCAATTTTTCAATTGTGCATTTAAGCCATCACCAACGTTTGCTTGTGCTTCTACGCTACCTATCATATCTCCTAAATTGGCAATAGTTTCTTCCTCAACTGACATGAATTCGCTGACTGCCTGAAACTGGCCACTTTCTTGTATGTTTTGAATAGTTCCTAATTCTAGAGACGCACTTTTTGAATTTAAAGCATCTCTCTCCCTCTTTACTAACCTACGCATTTGCCTACTACTCAGCATTTTCCTAAATTTATACATATTTCAAAAATGAACTACCTTTAATTTAAAACAAAAGGGGCTGGAAAAAAGAAAGTATACATATATACATATATTTGAATAATTTTACTTAACTTAATGAGGGGGTAAGTTTTCAAATTTAAAAAGAACAAAATTATCTTTTATTTTAGAATAATTTTATTTTTTGTCTAAAAAATAAACCATTAGTAAAAGTATGCCATATTTGATTCAAATTTATGTTTTTTTAAACTTTTTAAATAAGTTTTTATTTTCAGACAATATATTTGTTGATTTTTTTTTTTTTTTTTTTACTTTTTATTTACAATAATATTGAAGTAAACACAAAATTGGATAATTTATTAATATACAATAATAATAAATAATTTGTTATAAAAAAGAATTAAAACGAGAATTCAGCAATTGTAAACCAATTACGAATTAATTGATTTGATTTTCTTTCATAATTAGTTTTCATAATTAGACCACAAAAAAATATTTAAACTTGGCACATTGTATGGTTAATTTTTTAACGTAAAAAAATAAAATTATAAAAAAATAAAAAAAATATTTTTTTTGGGAACGGCCCGGGATTGAACCTGGTATATGCATTACTCAATTTTGCTGGTAAAACACTTTGTTTTTATTTTGCTTTCACTTTTCATTCTTTAATTTATCCACTTATTTTTCACTGCTTTTGCTTTAGTTTCTTGCATTAATCTTTATTTGCATTCAAGTACAAATAAAGCTATTAATTTTCTTTAATTATTTATTTATTAAACACTAACAACATATATGTACATACATACATACATAGTGTTGTATTTCAAAGCAACAAAAAAAAACACTTTTTGCCAGCAAAATATATACATATGTATGTAACTATTCCAAATTTTATTGTGCTTAATCTAAATAATATTAAATTGCACTTATCTTTATTTATTAATGAATTTTCACTGAAAATTAATTTTTTATTAAAACACTTCACTCCTGCTCTTACGAAAATCTATCGCAAATGCACAGAGAAACGCAAAGTGCATAGCGACGCGCAAACAAAAGGAAATAAAAAACAACAACACTTACAAACGAAAATTAGGAAGTGGCGCGAGCCCAAAAGGTAAACAAAAACAACAATGCAAAGTTTCATCTTCGCTTTGTCAAATTTTGCTTTCCATCTTCCGCTATGTCGCGTGCCGAAAACAAAGAGTGTAAATAAGCATAGCCGACTATGCAAAACTGTATGTAAATATGATATACAATAAGAATACTAAACGTACCGGATTCATTAATTGCATAATTAGGGTACATATAAATAAAATATAAATTATATTTATATAATTGTTGTATATAAAGATTTAATCCGCCATCAATTTTATTTATATTCATAATTAATTAGGGTATACAATAATCATCGAAGCATAAAATCTTCTTTGCTGCTGCATGATTACTTCTTGCCCAATTTTTTTTTCTCTCAAATGAAAAATATATATAAAATTTTTTCTAAGTTTTTTTCGGCAGCCGATCGAGTTTCGATGACGACATAAGCTCGTTCGGGTGCCGTCGGCTAAACTCAGCTTGAAATACGCTGGCAGAATTTTTTTCTGCCGACGTCAGTGGTTCGGAATATGTGGCGATTTTGTCCCCGGCGACATTTGGTACTGAAGGGTAAGTACAATAGGGTTTTTAGGTATATACATACATACATAAGTATTTTAGGGTTTTTGTTTACTTCAGAGCGAATCCTTCTCTCGTCCCGGCTTGACAGCTTTTGGCCTTCCTGATCTTTCCTTATTTTTCGTGGAATTGTTGTTGTTGTTGTTGCGAATGATGGTCTGCACGGTTGAGCGACTTAATTTAACAATTTCCGCTATTTCTCCATATGATTTGTTTTCATTTCGAAGGCTGATAATCAAATTGCGCACAGAAGACTGAATTTCCTTCCTTTTTTTCCATTTTTTTTTTGCAATATGAAGAGCACCAATAATATCACTGCCACTAATAATACACACAAGTGATAGGCAACAAAGCTAGGCGTCAAAATAATTGGGACTTCCCCTTTTTTAATGACAATTTTTTGAGTTATTAAAGGGAAGTACCCCGCTGTATGTAGACTTTTTTCCGGGAACATTTTTTGTTTTTTTCTAATAACTTTGGTATAAATCATTTTTTAATAAATTTTTTTTCTGAAATATGGATAACTATTAGTGTTCTAAATAATGGCATACCAACTTTTTTAATTCTTTTTATGAAAACCCGAAATATCGCAAAATTGGTGGTGTATGTTGACTTTTTTCCTTCACTGTATATCGCAGTGAGTTAATTTAGTTTTCATTCCTATTTTACACTCTCAGTCATAAGTATTTGTAGCTAATTCTAATGTATTTCAGTTATGTTTAAGAAGCAGTTTGGTGGTATTTCCTCGGAGTTCAGTGACGAAATGCAAAAATGAGCGTTTTGCCAAGCTCGAGAACGATGTGGAACAATTAAAGAATACCCTACAAAGCCAGCAAAAAACTCTCGAAAATATAGAAAAGAGGCAAATGGAAATGTTGGCAATAATCAAAAAATTGACGCAGGATGATATGCCACAAGTTGACAACATTTTCCCCATAATTACAATGGAAGACTTCCATAAAGTGAATAAGCTGGTCAAGGTAGACAAAGCCACATATGTATGTAAGTATCTAATGTATTTTGTATAATATTATTGAATTAATAATTGTTTGCTTTTTGCTTTTTGCTTTTTTAATAAATATAAACAGGTGAGAATTCTTCGGATAATAATTAGGGGAAATGTCGTTAAAAGCTTTGATGGCGTTGTGGGGAAAAATATTATCCCAAACTTAAATTACGATGGCCTAAATGGGAAAGAGCCGTTCAAGCAGTTCAAGGCATTGAACGAGGCTCTATCTGGTATGTATAAATTATTTTAATTTTATTTTTTATGACAATAATTAATAATATTTAATTAACAGATGCCATTAAAACTGAAGGATGGACGGAAAAGTGCTACATATCAACCATAGCAACCGTAGCTGCTTTAAAGTCCAAAAAGGTCGACTGGCGAAACAAAAATTTGAAAAAAAAAAAAAAACATGATTTTAATGATAAAGAAAATGAAATTAATTTAGAACAAAATTCAAATATAGATTAAGGCATATAGATAAAAAATTTACAACTTAAACTAGATATTAGAATTAATTTATAAGAAAATATAAATATTGTAAATGAATGTAAAAATTAGATAATAAAAAAAATATAAATATGGAAATTATAGATTTAAGTAAATGTAAATGTGTGAATAATAATAATATGTAAATAATAATATAATATGTAAATAATAATATAATATAATATAATAATAATATGTAAATAATAATATAATATAATAATAATTTCTTAATAAATAATTATACATTACTGCAGCATATGAAAAGCGTTTATTTATTTGCTTTTGGAATCAATTATTTATGTAATTACACTGCTTGGAGGTATGCCATTCTATATAGTGCGAAAATGCGTTGCAGGTATATTGAGTTATAATGCAAGTACATTATCAATCCATAAGCGATTTTGAAATTGTATGCTGGATTTTCTACAGGCAGCAGAATTTCTGCATTACAATTTTGATAAAAGAATATGCTTGGGTAATGGAAACACGAATGAAACTTCGGCACAGCATTCTTTTCTGCATTACAAAATTCCATAAATTCGTCCACCGAGCAAGAAAAAGCGGCCATTTGTTAAGAAAGTAATGGAGCTTGTAACCGGTTTTTGAATGCACACAGGCGAAAAGTAATCCGTTCGTAATGCAAGAAAGAATGACAATTTCCGCCACTGGGAAGAGTTAATCGCAAATGCACAGAGAAACGAAAAGAACAAAGCGACGCGCGCAGAAATCCAAAAGAGAAACAAAAACAACAAAGCACAGACGAACGAAAATGCAACAACAATGTTGTGTTACTTTGGCGGTTATTGCTTTCCGTTTTCCGTTTTGTGGCGTGCCGAAAACGCAGAGTATAATAGGCACAGGCGGCAATGCAAACCTGTATGTCAACATGATATGAAATGCATCTATAAAAGGTTGGTACCTTCGTTGATTAAATAATCAATGTGTAATTAAAAAATGAATTATATTAGAATATAAAATGTTTGCATATGAACAATTCAAGTGCTATCACTTTTATTTTTATTCGTAGGTAAATAGTGTATACAAAAATCATCGTACCAAAAAATTATTTTTCTGGAATAAAAAAAATGTTTTTCGGCAGCCGAAAACAAAATTGATTCGTTCGGGTGCCGTCGGCTAACCTCACCATGAAAACGCTGCACTATGGTCCCAAATTCTTTTTTTTTTTTACATAAATTAATAGCTAAAGAACTGAGAAAGATTTTTTTGTCTGGTTTTTTGCATTCGATTATATAAAAACTGTAGAAACTTGGACTAGGAAAAGTGGGCGTGGCACTGACCTCAATTTTTTATACCATACACCCATAGGGTGAAATGGTATATTAAAGTCGCCAAAATGTATGTAACAGGCAGAAGGAAGCTTTTCCGACCCCATAAAGTATATATATTCTTGATCAGTATCAACAGCCGAGTCGATATAGACATGTCCGTCCGTCCGTCCGTCCGTCCGTACGTCCGTCCGTCCGTCCGTCCGTCCGTCTGTCCGTATGAACACGTAGATCTCAGAGACTATAAGAGCTAGAGTCACCAAATTTGGTACGTAGACTCGTGTATTACCTACGGTGGTCAAGTTTATTTCAAATTTTTGCCACGCCCCCTCCGCCCACGAAATTTAAACAAATTTGATTTTCTTAAAGACTATAATAGCTAAAGACATCAAATTTAGTATGATTAATCCTTTAGTAAGCGCGCACAAATTTGTTGCAAAAAAAATTTCCCACGCCCCCCTCCGCCCACGAAATTTAAACAAATTTGATTTTCTTAAAGACTATAATAGCTAGAGGCACCAAATTTGGTATGTGTATTTGTTTAATAAATGCGGATATGATGTATATGCAACGATTTTACCACGCCCCTTTCCGCCCCCGTAATTTGGAAAAACTCGATTATCTCACGTAATTTTCTACCTTTTGTAATTAAATTTGGCACACTTGAATTTGATACTAATACCCAGCAAAACACCAAATTTGATCAAAATCGGACAAAAAACAACGAAGTTATGCATATAAACGTTTTTCCATAAGGCCGTAGTTGGTCGTTGGCTGGTGGGGGCGCTAGGGTGCTCGTATACTTGAGTGAGGGAGATTCTAAGATATGCTTGTAATAAAAAAGCATGTGAAAATGCATTTGTTTAATAAATTTAAAATATTTGCTTTACTGGTGTATGGTATACCTAAGTCGGCGAGACGACTTACTTACTTCATTTTATTTTGAGAACAATCTGTATCAAATTTGGGGTTTTTGAGAGATAACTTACTTATCTGATTTATTTAGTAAGATTTAACAATACTATTAAATCTGATTTAACAATACTATTAAATCTGACTTACTTAGATTAATAGTAGTTTCAAATAAAATAAGTTGTAAGAATCAGAACCTTAATTTTTAATGTAAAGTTTTCATTCAAAAAATTCTGCATCCACATCAACTGAGTATTCGATTTAAATATCGGATTGATCTGAGTCAGATCCATCCAAATCTAAATCAGATTCGTCATTCAGGTTTTGGCGCTCACTGATACTAAGAGCTGGTACTTCCAATAGTGCCAGTACATCTGCAGGAATAGGTTTCTTTTTATTTTTATTTTTTCTTTCGGCCAGGCATAAGATTGAGATTAGTGGATCGCTAGTGTCCATAGCTCTGTGGAAAACGTCCTGCATATTATTTAGCCTACTATTTTTTCTGGCGTGCATTCTCCTGTCCTGCTTATATAGCTTGTTCCGTGCCTCCGATGCATTTTCACCCATGCAACCTACAGGAAGAGCGGATTCGGCAATAATTTTGGGTCCGTGAATTAATACTTTATGGACTGTGGGTGTCATGGGGTACCAAGGATATTTTTCCATAAAAATGCGTGCGGTCTGCTTACAATAAACTTCAAACTTATCAATATTAATCGAAAACTCGCTTGAAATAGCGATCAAAATAGTGTGGAGTCTATGAAGAAGATCGGCATCTAAATTTAATATTGACGATTGTATTTTGGTATCTGCAAAGGCTCTTCTCGCTGTATTACCGTCGTTTGAATTTCCACTTCCATTTTGTTTTGGCTTGTCAACGTGTAATCCTAGTTCGGACCAAAATCTGCCTTGAATTTCCCGTTTGCGTATGAGCATTAAATCTTTGTCTTGAGAGCCTCTAACTTGCCATTTTTTTTAGCTCAATCCTGTACGATAAATTAAGTACGAACTCTAAAAAACGAATCCATATTGAAGAGATTCAGGCTTAGAATTGAAAGTTGCCGAACTCATGTCTGATATTGACATCAATTGTAAAGGCTTTGCTCCATATATTGGACAGGTTAATGTTAATGTGTTTAAAACCTTACCATCAATCAAAGTCATGTAAAGTTCATATTTTATAGTGAAATTTTAAAAACAAAATGGCACTAAGTTTTGAACTTGATTGTCTAAGTCATCTTTTTCCTTTAAAATATGTTCAGTTGTTTCCTTTGTAAACTGAATTTTAACAGGTCTGCAAAATCTGATAGACTGCGGCGTGCTGTTAATCCAAAGAATCTGATTTAAATCGTTTACCAGCTTTAACGGAATAAGTGTTGTGACAAACAGGCCTTGGTCTACGTTATCCGATGCAGTACTTTGAAAATTCTGCTTATACGTACTTTGACCTGTAGAACCGTCAAAACCATAGGTTGAAATCAACGTTAATTCCGTGTTTGAATTAAACATTTCCATGACTTCATTTTGCAGTGTCATTATTCGTTTTACTGTGTGATCTAAAATATCCTGTAATGGAACGACTGCAATAGTTTCAGAAATGGAAATGTTTTCAGGTCTACATTTTTCCTTTGCTTCAATAAGGTGCTTATAGATCGGGTAAATGTCGCAATTACGACTTTTATTCTGCAGCCTGATGTTTATGTATGTGCTCTTGGTTAATCCATTTTCCAGTAGAAACGCGTTAAGTCTTCAGGACTTAACGGAATAGGATCCTTGGATAAATACTTATTTCTTATTTGAGTTGCGTTGCCTTTTAATGCTTCCTTTAAAACAAACAATAAATCGTTGCATTTGCCTTTTTTTGCTGATACTGAAGCCGCTTGAACAAGTAAAGATGTGTTGTGGTTTTCCTTCTCAGACAGCTCACCCGCATATTTCCTTTTTAACCGTTCATTTCCGTCATAATAAGAAACGCGTGGACGTCCTACGCATTTTTGTGTTGTTTTTAGCTCATTATTTCCAACTATAATTAACATTTTTGAAGACATAAAATTTTTATATCTTGGATCCGTTTTGAGCCGATCTGCCATGTTATTGCATTTTGCAAAGCATTTATTTGCGTAGGCTGCGAAATTCTTCTTTTTTTTTATTTCTTCTTCTTTTTTTCCAAAAGTGATCCATTGAACTTTTTTATTACGAAGTCAAAACTGACGATGCTTTGCGCTTGTTGTCTAGCCACACGTCAAGCAGTTCTGCATGCCCGAACTCGAAGATGCCTAGGGAAATTCGTGATTGTATGGAACCGGGTGGATTTGGGTAAAAGGTGATTAGTGTTTTATGTAGACAAGACATTGATAAACATGATTTGATTAATGCTTACAACAATCCACGACAATCCACTAACTTTTACTTCACGAAGCAAACATTTTTTTTAGGTTACGGACGCTAAAAACAACACAGCATAAAACACATAAAATAAAGGACAAAACACATCTAAACAAGAAAATACATAAACAATCGAGTAAAAAAAACCTGGAGCTACATTTTCCATTGTAATTTTTATATACTGGACTATTATTTTTGATGATACAAAGCAAAACGGAAGATTACTAAATTGTACTTTCTTCAAGACACGTGCGCAGAGAATCAAAAGCAAACTTTCAGGGCTGCACTGTTTATTTGATACTTAAATTTCTTTGGTTTGTGGGGTGTA
The DNA here is from genome assembly GCA_018150345.1 of Drosophila equinoxialis. Lineage (NCBI taxonomy): Eukaryota > Metazoa > Arthropoda > Insecta > Diptera > Drosophilidae > Drosophila > Drosophila equinoxialis. Next base: position 217,684 of record JAECWI010000147.1, read on the forward strand.
CTCAATTGGAAAACATTTTTTTTTTATAAATCAAGATATTTTTTTTCCTAATAAATGTAAAAAAAAAAACGAATTTGGGACTATAGTGCGCTGGCAGAATTTTTTTCTGCCGACGTCGGTGGCTCGGACAATTGGGCGAAATTGTCGGCGGCGACAATTTGGTACTGAAGGGTATCAATTTGTAAGTGTTTGTAGTTTGTATGTTTGTATGTTTGTATGTTTGTATGTTGTACGCAATATCTTCTACGTGATACTTTTAATTGGTAAATCATTCATCTAACATAAATGCAAAATTAGCAATACATATTGGACAGCACAAATACAAGTGACCAATATGCCAATATTAACCCTCTAGAAATCTAGAAGTTTTCGTTATGCTGATAGGTGCAAAAAAGGTAATAAGTGTCTCAACGCACTCTTGGGCATCTGAGCGTAAAAAAGTATTGAATAGAAATGTTAAATTTATTTATTCGTATGGTATATTTTGAAACAATTTTTTGTTGAAGTGCAGCATAAATGTAAATTACATTTTTCACAAATGCATTGAGTTTGTGATGATTTAAAGAGCTTGCACCGTCTTTTACTTTCCCGATCCAACCAACTCGGGAAGTGGTCAAAACGTATTTCCGCTATTGGATGTAAAGTTTTTTTTTTCCAAGTTGAAGCCCAAGCTGTGATGGTCGTGCCCGTGGAGTTTGGGAAAAAGGTGACCGGTCTGTTCTCAAAGATGGTGACTGTATCTGACCCTGTTCAGATAGGGTGCTGACTGGACGACCCGCCCGGTTTTTGTTTTTAAACGCCACCAATCCTTCAGCAATTGACTCGCGAAAATCGGGAAGTTGCATCAATTTGTCACTGATCCCGTTTTGTTTTTGGATTCGCCTATAAAGAATATAAGCATTTGTTGCGGCCAAATCAATACAATGCACTATGGGAAAAAATCCAATTTTTTGGCATTAATTCAAAATAATGAGCTAGAGACATGAATTTTTTTATGAAGTGAAAACCTCTTTAGAATCGTTGGGAGTGATTTGAGACTCGATGAAACGAAAAAGCGACACTAAAAAGGAATATAAATATTTTTTTTATAGCCTGCAAGAGAATGAGATAGAACAGAGTTATATAGCGTTCCTTATTTGTGTTTGCTCAATTTTTTTCAGTAGCCGAAGTGTTTCGGCGACGATATTGGATAGTTCGGGCACCGTCGGCTGGTCTTTGCTTGTCGACGCCGGTAGAATTTAATTTGAACGCATGCGTACACACATATGTATATGTATGTATGTACATTTTCGGCCGGCAAGTGTGCATGCATATACATATATGTATGTACATATGTATACATATGTAAGTACGCTTTTGTATAAGTTAAGCACTTCTATTACACTTATACCATAACATAGAAGCCATAGACCCAAGTCCGTCAACACATGCCCATTAACCGCATGCCCATTGGCCGACCCTATTTCATCATCACATGCAATACCCATTGGTCAACCCCACTCAATCGTCACATTCTCATTTGTCGCATGATCACCAATCCAAAGTACCAGTACGATCGCTAGGATACAATAAGCCTGCACCCCACTTTCCCAGGCCCTAGAAGAATGGTGTCGGGTTCGGTGCATACCCAGAATCACTTTACAAATTTCGGCAATAAACAAAGAATGGTCCTGAACACTTGTGTAAACAAAGAATGGTCCCACGCACTTAAAGTGGACTATTGGACTCAGCCAACGCCGCCGCCTACGTCGACGTCGATCACCCAAGCCTTCATCCAACATAATCAAATCATAGAAAATCAGTCTTGAGCCTAAGTCCTATTCATACGGTAACTTCGCTTAAACTCCGCGGAACTCACTCACCAAAGTCAGCATCTTTCAGTTATAAGTAACATATACTGTATTGTAATAAAAGTGACTTTTTAAATAAAACTTTATTTTTTTAACCCGTGAGTGAAGGAAGTGTTTAATTGGCGCCCGAGCAGGGACCCTGCTAAATACAACGTGATCGTGTGTTAGTGAAAGATACCAGTGATTCGTGACCAAAAAAACGCGTTAAATGCCTTTAGAGTCAGTGAAGTAAAAACACTATATTGAACTACACCACGAATCAGACAGGGTCATTTTAATCGCTGCGAATTCCTCTAAGACCAGTTCGGAGGAAAACTGAAAACCCAAAAGTGTTTGCCCAGGAGCGTTAGTACCTTCGAAGTTGGAAAAGCGAGACCTCCTACAAACCAATCAGTAAAAGCACCGAGGATGATAGCATTAATGTAAGTTAAGAAAAATAAATTTAAGCAAAAATAAATCAAATAAAATTTTTATTGTGAAAACACAGTGGGTGAAAAAAATTGTGAATCAATTTCAAGAATCAACTATTGTTTAAAAATAAAAGAAACAAAGAAAAGTAGAAGCTAAAATTTTTTTATATAAAATCCTTCATTAAATTTTTTCCCCACTAAAAAAGAAAAGAAAATAATGAAAAATTAAGAAAGAAAATAATGAAAAATTAAGAAAGAAAATAATAATAAGTAATATTGAAAAAAGAAGAGAAAATAATTCTAAAATTTTGAAAAAATATTTTTACCAAAAATAACCACATAATATTGAAATTTTTGCATAATACCACAAGCCATTTCCATCCAAGATTAGCGGACATACCGCTATATTTTTATCAACACAAAATTAGCGGACGTACCGCTATATTTTTAGCAACATAAGCAAAAAAATTTAATTTTCGCGGATTATATTTTTCGTATTCGCGATTTCGTAACAGCTATTTCCTTGAATCAATCCTAATTTAAAAAAAAAAAAAAATAAAAACCCATTTCCAAAATGACTAAAGACAACTGGGTAAAAGCCGCAGTCCTCCAGCAGGGTGGTATTCATGCAGCAGGTTCTGATGCTCCGACAGCATCCACCTCAAGTGCATCAACCGCAAATAGAATCGAGGCACTGTCAATACAGGGATTAGATGTAGCTATCCAGACAATTTTGTCGTCTCAGTTACAGGAAATAGTGAAACAAATAAATTATTCTCAGCCAGGACATATTCCCTTTAGGGACCAGACAGCTAGCGTTCAGGATAATTGGCATGAACTAGATAAAGTGCCAGACATCGTAAAGAATCTTGACAAATTCTCAGGTAGCCGTGAAGAGTTCTCAACATGGTTTGCTTCCGCCACACGTTTGATGGAATTGTATGCTCCCATTCAGGGAACACCCAAATATTATGCAATCCTTGTGACCATTCGAGGCAAAATTACAGGCCATGCCAATACATTGTTGAAGGTCTATCGCACCGCATTACATTGGGATGCAATCTCGCAGTGTTTGTTATCTGAGTACTCGGACAAACGAGATTTAAGCACTTTAGAATATCAGCTATTTACCATGACCCAGAAGGGCACCTCCATTCATGACTTCTACTTCGCCGTTTATCAACAGATGTCATTAATTCTAGACCAAATCGAAACGATGGGTTATACTCCCGAGACTATGCAAGCCATGGCTAAACAGGTCAGAGATAGGGCTCTAGATACCTTCATCAGAGGTCTGAACGGAGATCTTTCAGACAGAATGAGCTTAGCTCAACCCAAGGATCTGAGGCATGCATTGCAATTGTGCGAGATGTTGGATAACAAGAGGGCTAGGAACATTATCGGCCATCGTGACACTCGTCCACCTGTAGGACCAAAACCCCCGCAGTATGCTAAAATTAACATGCAACCCCAACGATCATACATACCAGCAATTCTACCCAAACCTTACAACAACAACAACAACTATTATAATCAGAAACCCATGCAAAACGTGTTCATTCCTCAAAACAAATTCCCTCAATCTAATAACCCCGTATTTTTCAACGCACCACCGAGGCCATTTGCCCCGAAACCTCAGCCGGCACCAACTCCAATGGATGTCGACGGCTCTATTTTAACCAAAAAAGTTAACTACATGAACAAACCGAATGTTAATTCACCACAACAATTTGCTCTCAAGAGAGTCAACCAGTCCACCGCAAATTTTCCCAATAAAGTGCAGAGGCAATTCCATATCGAAACTGGTATGTCAGGTGAACAATATATCACCATACCGCCTCAAGAAGAGCACTACTCCGATATGTCCGATTATCAGGCTGCTTATCAGGGCCAAGAAGACCTTTTTGAATTAGTCCCATACTCTGAGGTTCAAGAATATCAGCAGCAGGAGGAATATTTTACCTCACAAGGAGACAACTCAGAGTTAGTCTCACAGAACAAAGAGGAAACCAGACCACAATCTCAGGAGCCTCAACAACCACAAATCGAGGACACCATTAATTTTTTAGGTTAAAGTGTTCCTCTTTGCCGTACTTTGTTGTCCGGGACAAAGACGGAACCTCATACAATTTCTTAATAGATACCGGCTCGAACAAAAACTATGTCCAACCAGAAATAGCAAAAAATATCAAAATGAATGAACACAAGTTTTACGCGAACACCGTAAGTGGTCGCATTCTAATAACCAGCCATATCCATTTGGGTTTATTTAACGAACCCAATAAACCAATAACGTTCTTCCTACTACCTAATCTGAATCCGTTCCATGGAATTCTAGGTAATGACTCACTAAGAGAGTTAAACGCTATCATTGATGTAGGGAAAGATCTACTATACGTCAACAACTCTCATGTTGTTAAAGTGAAGCAGATGCGAGCCCATCAAGTCCATACCATCAAATCAGATGAGCTCACTAATCAGCAGAAACTAGGGTTAAAAGCGCTCCAAGAGGAGTACGAATCGCTATTCGCGGACCCAAACAAAAAATTGACTTATGCCACTAATGTCCAAGGAGAAATCCGAACGACAACAGACACTCCAGTCTACACCAAGCATTACCCATATCCAGCCTCTCTAAGAGAAGTAGTAGAAGACCAGCTACAAGAATTATTACGAGATGGTATAATACGACCCTCACGGTCGCCCTATAATTCCCCTGTGTGGATAGTCCCTAAAAAGAGTGACAGCCTTGGGAATAAGCAATATAGGATGGTCATCGATTATAGAAAGCTCAATGCAGTTACAGTTTCGGATAGGTATCCTATCCCCGAAATCGGAGAAATGGTTGCACAGTTGGGCAACAACAAGTATTTCTCTGTTCTTGATCTAAAGAGCGGATTTCATCAGATTTCCCTTAAGGAATCTGATATCGAAAAAACGGCATTCGCTGTGAATGGAGGGAAATACGAGTTCACGAGACTCCCCTTCGGCCTAAAGAATTCCCCATCAATATTCCAAAGAGCTCTCGATGATATTTTGAGAGATCTCATTGGAAAGATCTGTTACGTCTACATCGACGACATAATAATATTCAGTAAATCGGAGGAAGAGCATTTCCGACATCTAGCTCTGGTATTTTCTACCTTGTCCAAGGCAAACATGAAGATCCAAGTAGATAAATGCAAATTCCTAAGACATAGCGTTGACTTCCTAGGCGTAGTAATTTCAAGGGAAGGAGTTAAAACCAATCCAGAGAAAATCCAAGCCATTAAAAAGTTCCCCATACCAAAAAACCTAAAACAACTAAGGTCCTTCCTGGGATTAGCTAGTTATTACAGAAGATTTATCAAAGATTTTGCTAAATTAGCTAGACCCTTGACTGCGTTATTGAGAGGAGAACATGGCAGAGCCAAGAAAAATGTCTCAAGCAAGATCGAAATCCGATTCGGTGAAGCCGAAATCGATGCCTTCGAGAAAGTAAAAAATGCATTAGTGTCACAAGACGTTATGCTAGCATACCCCGACTTTAAACAAGAGTTCCATCTAACCACCGATGCCTCAAACATCGCACTAGGAGCTTCTCTAGAACAGAATGGGAGACCCATTACATTTCTTTCCCGTGCGCTATCCAAAGCTGAAGAAAACTATGCCACAAATGAAAGAGAAATGCTAGCAATAGTATGGGCATTGGATAAGCTAAGGATGTATGTATACGGCAAATCCAAGGTGATCATTTACACCGACCACCAGACTCTCACTTATGCTCTCAGCCCAAAAAATAACAACGTAAAGCTGAAAAAGTGGAAAAGTTACCTGGAGGAATATAACTACGAGTTAAAATATAAGCCGGGTAGCTCAAATGTCGTAGCAGACGCACTCTCCAGAAACCCTACTAGCATAAATGCTAGTAGTACGTCAGCTACAGTCCACAGCGATGAAAGCTCAGGGCATGAACTCATTCCAGCAATGGAAGTCCCCATCAATGTCTTTAAAAACCAATTGTTTATCCTCACTGGTGATAACGAATCCACCACCTTTGAAATACCATTCCCCACATACCATAGACATACAATAGTGAGAAGTAATTATTCCGAAGACGATCTTGTAACTATTTTAAAAGAAAAAATGGATCCGAGAATAGTAAATGGTATTTTCACTTCCGAAAGTATCATGGGAAAAATTCAACAAATTTTTCCGGAGCATTTTAGGAATTACAAGGCAAGATTCACACAAATCCAAACTGTAGATGTCCATGATCAGACCCAAGAACAAGAAATCATAATTAAAGAACACCTTAGAGCACATAGAAATTCCATCGAAAATAAAAAACAAATCCTATCTGAATATTTTTTCCCCGGTATGAAGAAAAGGTAGAAGCAATAGTAAACTCTTGCCAAACATGTAAACTCTCGAAGTATCAAAGACACCCTCCGAATCAAGAAATACAACCAACCCCTATTCCGACATATCCAGGCGAAATAATCCATATAGATTTATATTCCACCCAAAATAAGATAATTTTAACAGCCATAGACAAATTTTCTAAGTATGCGCAAGTTAAACTCGTAAACTCAAAAGCAGCAGAACATCTTAAAGTGCCCCTACGTGAGTTATTGATAGCCTTCGGTATGACGAAAACCGTGGTAATGGATAACGAAAAGTCTTTAAATTCTGCATCAATAAAATTTCTTTTAAACAATCAGTTAGGGATACAAGTCCACACTACCCCACCATATACTTCATCTAGCAACGGCCAAATAGAAAGATTTCATTCCACATATACGGAAATAATGAGATGCTTGAAGTTAGAGCACCCCGAAATGGAATTTGAGGATTTAATATTTAAGGCTGTAGATGAATACAATAAAACGATCCACAGTACAACCAATAAAAAGCCAATAGAAGCATTTTTCGCAACAAATTTAATCCATACACCAGAAAAATTAGCACTCGAAAGGGAAAAGATTTCAGAAAACATCTTAAAGAAACAAAACAAAGATCTAGGGTACCATAACAAAACAAAAAAACCCGTAAAAACTTACGATCCAGGTGAAATCATCTACGTTAGGATTAATAAACGATTAGGTTCGAAACTAACGTCTAGATATAAAAAAGAAATAGTAGCCGAAGATCTTAATACCAAAGTTAAAACCAGGTCAGGCAGGATAGTTCATAAAAACCACTTGAAATATTGATAAACATCCTCTTCCGACAGATTGCTTATGTTACCACTTTGCTGGGGTCACACAACCATATTAGACTACACTAAGTCAAGAGTGGTCATGTTGGAAACCGGGTTAGCCGCGCGCCAGAATGGAACCTTTAAAATCGTCCATGTCATCGAATTAGAAAAATATCAAATGGCCATATCCGTTTTAAAAGAAGTCGTCAGAAATTCGACAAACCTAAGTCCGTACCAGCCTTTTTTGGCCTATGAGATAACGCGGATACAGAATGAACTGAGGAGGCTTCAGCCGATGCAGTTTAGAAACAAAAGATCGCTTGATATACTTGGCACGGCATGGAAATGGTTAGCGGGCACACCTGATCATGAAGATCATATGATTGTGGTAAATAAGATCAATGAACAATTGGTAAACAATAATCGGCAGGTCGTAATTAATAATCTAATAGAGAATAAGATAAATGATTTAATTAAGATAACCAATACCATATTAATTAGAGGTAAACCCGAATCTAATAATAAGTCAAAAGAAATTGAAATAACCAAATTTAAATTGAGTCTCCTAAGAGAAGAAATAACAAATATTATCTACGCAATCGATTGGGCCAAGGCCAATACAGTAAATTCACTAATATTATCCTCTACCGAAATAGATTTCATCGAAACAATTAAAGAAGAGAGTTTAACATTTATAAACATTGAAGAATTAATAGAGTTTGCCGAGGTCAGTGTAGCCTCAGATGGTAAATCACTCCTTTATATTGTTAGCCTACCCAAAGTAATTAATGAAATTTGTAAACAAATCCTAGCAATACCAATTAAATATCAAAAATTTATAGAAGAAATAGACTATGAAAATATTATGAAATGTAACAAGAAATACTTCGGGTTAACCAATAAGAGTAATTGTAAAATTCATAATGGTAAGACAATTTGTAAACTGGAAGATCTGACTAATTTAGAAAACAGTAAATGTATAGGAGCCTACTTGCAAAGAAGGAATCCCCAATGTAAGGTCATCAACAACCAGCATGTAAAATCTCATTCGGAAATAATGCCCGGTACCTTGCTGCTGAATCAATTCCAAGGGGACATCAGCATCAATGGAGAAAACATCACCCTAGAAGGCACCTTTATAATCCAAGCGGAAAACGCGACAGTCATTATAGAAGACTCCTGGTATATTGTGAAGACACGCTTTGAAGCCGAGGTTCAACCGCCGCTGTTACAATTGCTATCAAATAAGCAGCAGAGAGGTGAAAAGCTATCGCTGGAAATGATCAAGGAGCTACACATTAATAATACTAATAATCTGGAGCGTATCCAAAGAAACAACTTGATTATGTCTTCATCAAACTGGATTATTCTAACCCTTCTAGCAGCTGCGACGATAACATATTGCATCATCAAAAAATACTGCAGCCACGGAACAGGCCACCATGGTCCACCAATGGAAGTCTCAATCGGGCCTGTCCAATATGTTGTTGCGACCGAGGACGTCCGCACTTAAAGGGGGAGGAGTTAAGCACTTCTATTACAACTTATACCATAACATAGAAGCCATAAACCCAAGTCCGTCAACACATGCCCATTAACCGCATGCCCATTGGCCGACCCTATTTCATCATCACATGCAATACCCATTGGTCAACCCCACTCAATCGTCACATTCTCATTTGTCGCATGATCACCAATCCCAAGTACCAGTACGATCGCTAGGATAAACAATAAGCCTGCACCCCACTTTCCCAGGCCCTAGAAGAATGGTGTCGGGTTCGGTGCATACCCAGAATCACTTTACAAATTTCGGCAATAAACAAAGAATGGTCCTGAACACTTGTGTAAACAAAGAATGGTCCCACGCACTTAAAGTGGACTATTGGACTCAGCCAACGCCGCCGCCTACGACGACGTCGATCACCCAAGCCTTCATCCAACATAATCAAATCATAGAAAATCAGTCTTGAGCCTAAGTCCTAATCATACGGTAACTTCGCTTAAACTCCGCGGAACTCACTCACCAAAGTCAGCATCTTTCAGTTATAAGTAAAATATACTGTATTGTAATAAAAGTGACTTTTTAAATAAAACTTTATTTTTGGGAGTTAAAAAAAATTATAAATTTTATAAAAAAAAATTATTATTTTTTGAAAATTAATTGTGGCAATTTATATTTCACCGAATCAATCAATAAATAGCATCGCGGAATTCATTCATGAAAATTTAATAAAGTATACACCAGAAGTATCGCGGATACTTAGAAAAGATTACGATAAAGTTCCAATGATTTTAAGTGGCGATTTTAACGTAAATTTTGCATTGGACACAGCGGTTCCTTTAATTGGCTTTATCAATACAACATTCAGTTTAAAAATGTATAACAATCGCACTGAATCAACAACACGATCAAAAACAACAATTGACGCGGTATTTCAAAGATATGTTGACAACATCGAAACTAAAGCATTTGTATCATATTTTAGCTATCATAAGCCACTCGTATCATTTGTTGAAATTGAAAACATTGAGGATGAATAATAATAAAATGAAGAAAATAAAATATGACCTTTATAGCAATATTATAATGAACCTATAATTATCCCGCTCCTAATGCTGCTTGCGTCTCATTCTCTCTGTTTGTTTTACGGAAGGTTTCACTTCTATCGTGTCTAACTGTTAGACGCACTTTTTTTTTTTTGGATGTTCGTCAGACTTTAATTTAATTTCGGATTTTTTTTGTTTTTTCAATTTGACCCTGATTTGACCCCTATAATTTTTTTCCATTTACCAAGTGTGTAAGCAAAATCTAATCAATAAATAAATATAAATATGAAGAGTTGCACTTAATATTTTTTGCCGTTAGTAAGAATTTGACACTTCTTTTAATTTTTTGTTGTTTTTATATTATGTTTCTTATATTAATATTACCACAAAAATATTTTAGTAACATGTTTTTTTATTTATAACTACAATTAGTCACATTCTTCTTCTAATTCAATATCAAATGCAATATCCTCATCTTCTGTCCATTCGTCACTTGAATCACCTTCATGATTTTTCAATATATGATCGGGAGATTCAAGTAGCGCAACAACTTCATTCGGAATATTCATTTTTTCCGACAGGAACTATGCATTTATTCATTATTTGGTGTCCGTGTACCAATACTTTATGTACTGTCGGTGTCATTGGGTACCAATCATACAATTTCATGTAAAGCTCGAAAGTGTGGGCGCAGAAGTCTTTGAATTTTTCGACATTAATCTTAAATTCGGAAGATATTGCAATTAATATTATATAAAAATTATTTATAATTTCATAATTAATTTTTAAAATATCTGAAAACAGTTTGGTATTACAAACAGCCCTCCTAGCAGTATTGCCATCATTGCTACTACCACTGCCGCTCTGTTTTGGCTTACTTACATTAAGACCTAATTCTGACCACAAGTTTTCTTGAATGTGCTGCTTGAGTAACTGTACAAGCTCTTTGTCCATACCTTTGACGAGCCACTTTTTTATATGAATTCTATAGGATACATTTAAAACAAATTCAAAAAATCTAATCCACGCATGAAGTGGGCTAATTCCATATTGTAAATTCTCGCTTTTAACATTAAATTATGACGAATTAATATTTTTTGTATGCAATAATTGTGTCGGCTTGGCTCCACACCACGAACAGGACTGGCCTGAGTTGGTGCCAGTCAAAATGTTTAAGACTTTGCCATCAATAAGCGTGCAATGCATATCGTATTTGGTATGCACTATTTTGTTTTTGTAAATATACAAATGATCTTCAAGATTTGTAATCTGATTGACCAAATTGGATTTTTCATTAAGAATAAGGTTCGAGCTTTCCTTGGCAAATTCCAGTTTTAATGGCCGACAGAATCTAATTGACTGGGGTGTCCTATTAATCCATATTACTCGTTTCAATTCATCAATGAGTTTCAACGGAATGATTGTTGTTACAAACAAAGAATGGTCCAGAGAAGTAGGTTCATCAAATTGAAATTTTTGTTTGTAGCAGCTTTGGCCTGTTGAACCATCAAATCCATAGCTAACTATTAATTTACAATACGATATGTCCGATAAAGTCTCGAGAACCTCCTCTTGCATAGTAAAAATACGGTCCGTAGTATGATCCAGTAAGTGTTGTAAAGAAACTTCCGCTTTTGTTTCGGAAATACGGATTCCGGATGGTCTGCATTTTAGCTTGGCTTTCACAACTTCTAGATACGGAGGATAAATATCAGATCCATGTTGTTTATTCAACAATTTGATGTTTATGTATTGCTTTTTCGTCAATCCATTTTCTATGAGGAACGCCAACGCTCTTTCCGGGCTGATTGGGTTCAGCGGATTTGCTTCAAGTTTTTTTCTAGCATCGCTTATGTTAAGTCCTTCATCACCCGTAGTTTTGTTTAATAAGAAAGCAACATCTTTTTTATTCGATTTCCTTGCCGAAATCGAAGCAGCATGTATTAAGAGTGGAGTTTCGTAATTTTCCTTTGACGCGAGCTCTGATGCTAACTTTCTTTTTAAACGACATCCTGCATTTTCATAATTTAAACATTTACGTCCAGCTTTATTTGGAGACGTCTCGTGCTCACCAAAAGTAATTACAACATTGCCATCAAGCCAAGTAGAATGTTTAACTTTAAATCGATCTAACATTCGATTGCATTTCAACAAACATTTTTTTATGTAGTGAATAAATTCCTCGACTTCTTTTTGGATCATTTTTTAAAGATCTTCTTTCACATTGTTGTTAAAAGATTCGGCAATAAACGATATTACAGCGTCTTCTTGGCGGTTGTTGCAGCTCCAAATTTCGAGCAGCACTGAGCGTCTAAACTTAAGCGCACCTACAACATGTCAATTTTCATGAAAAGGGGCAAAAACGGGCAAAAGTTATTAATTGGACCTTATAGTATAAGGTTTAGTTAATTACCCTTAAGTAAAACTGCCGAGGCCTAGCGAGGACTGTTAAAGTAATACTCCACAGAACACAAACATATTTGTTAGGGTTAAGCTAAAAATACGAATGAACAACACATTGCACAGTTACACAAAAACACAGAAGTATACAAAATCACTTCGAACACTTATTATACATACCTTTATTAACTTTTTCCATAGTAACTTTTAATTTATGCGATTAACAAACAAATTTAATACAGCTGAAAAGTTGCGATATATTTGGCGCGCTTTTTCACGTTGCAATGCAACTCTAAATCAGCTGACTTTGTAAAATTATCAAATAATAGGGGTAGTCAACAAAAAATTAAAAAAAAATATTTTGATTTTGAATTTAGAATTGGGAAAAAATATTTGTTTGGCGATTTGAGGCAACAAAAAAATTTGATTAATGCCAAGATATCGTAATTTTTCTCATAGTGCAATGGTAAAAAATTCTAGTAGCAGCATCTCTGGTTTTAGCTTTGATGTGATAACGGCCCATAAGTCCATCCATGAGATCGACGCCACCCATATGTGCGTTATACTCCCGAATAATTTACGGGCAATCAATTTCTATATGTTGCTTTGTCTTCCTGTCATAACGGCCAGTCTTAAGTGGACTTTCATTTAAACTTTCCGCAGCAAATGGTTTAACACCTACGTAAGTTTAGAATAAGCGAACAGCCCTGCTGCCTACGAACTTAGTCGAGAAACCTCTGGGCTTTTCGTTTGTCGCGTATAAAAATTGTCGAAGTACACGATGTGGTGCTTGAACTCTTTTACTGTTTTGGTCAAACGTACTACTATGTTGGCCGAAGCACCAAGATCTGGGTGACCAGGTAATACAATATTATCGCCTGCTCCTATATGCCTATATATTTCGAATCGGTATGCACAGCCATATGAAACACGCAAAACGAACAGCTTAATACCCCTTTTATGTGGCTTATTGGGCATATATTGTCGTAAGTGATGTTTCATTTTTGTGCTACACATTTGTTCATCAACACAAAGGCGTGGTTGTTTTGTCACTGAGTCAAATCTTTGATCGGCAAATATTGTAGTGCGAAACAATGGATCAAAGCCTGGTTGACCCTTTTTGACCCTCTGGCTTTAGGGACTTCCTAACTGGCTCAGGCTGTTGGTCATTATTTGTCACATTATCTTCATCGTTGCAAGCAAATGATATTGTGCTAACATAAGAGTTTCTATCACATTCAGATCATTTTCGTCGTCGTCACTTGACTCAATGTCCGACATTTCTCCATCGGAAGGGACTGTCTCAAACAATTCTAATAACTGTTCATCAGTGAAATCGGATAACTTGAATCGAACACGGTTTGCCATCTTTATAATATGCCACTTTCTAGTAAAAGAATACATAGAATAAATAAATGTACACACAAAATTGCAAGCAGTTGTGCCGTAGCTGCTGGCAAAAAAAAGTTGCTTGGAACCCCAAAAGTGTCTCAAGACACTTATCAGTGTTTTTAAGTTACATTATACATTTTTTACATATTTACATTTTGATGTATGGGATACCTTTGGCCTGGTAATTGACGGGAGTGGTAAAGAAATCAATAATATTGTTGGATGTAAAATATGTTTTGCAATCCTCAAGTACTCCATTTGTACTTCGAACTTAGTTAAACATAAATGCGATATAATAGCCAAACGCACAATTAAAATGGACTCGCCCGCACCATATATCGACGCCGAAACAAAGAAGTGCATTTATGAAGCTGCTACCGAATGGACAGTTAGAAATTGCCGTCCATTCAATATAATAAAGGATGAAGGACTTAAAAAATTATTGGCTCTATTTACCAAAGTGGGCGCACAGTATGGTGGTGGAGTAAATATACATAGATGACATTATTACTCATCCATCAACAATATCGAGGAAGGTGTCTGAGCTGTACAAAATATTAAAGCAGATGTTACAAAAGCAAAAAACACTGGCTACAGCATTACATCAGATATTTGGACTGACGATTTTCTAAAGAGGTCATACCTATCCTGAACGGTGCACTTTATAAAAGGAGGCGCAATGGTCACCCGGTTGCTAGCTGTCAAATCAATGGGTCATGAGTCCAACACAGGTACGATAACTTGATTAATACTTCATACTTCAGGCGCAAACATTAAGAGAATGAAGTAAGTTATTCGTCTCGCCGACTTGGGTATACCATACACCAGTAAAACAAATATTTAAAATTTGTAATAACAAATGCATTTGCCTATTTTAAAAATTCTGTTCACATGCATTTTACAAGCATATTTCAGTATCTCGCGCACTTATGCATGTAAGCACCCTAGCGCCCCCACCCGCCAACGGCCATCTCCGGCCTCAAATTCAAATTTGGTATTTTGCTGGGTATTTGTATCAAATTTAAGTGTTCCAAATTTGCAAAAGGTAAAAAATTACGGGAGATAATCGAGTTTTTCGAATTTCGGGGGCGGAAAGGGGCGTGGCAAAAACTTTATACATACAAAATGTGAGCGTTTACTATGCAAATATACATACCAAATTTGATGTCTCTAGCTGCAATAGTTTTTGAGATAAAGTTTTTTTTCAATTGCGGGGGCGGAAAGGGGCGTGGCAAAAATTTGAAACAAACTTGATCACTCTACACACTACACGAGCCTACATTACAAATTTGGTGGCTCTATCTCTTATAGTCTCCGAGAACTAGGCGTTCATACGGACGGACAGACGGACATGGCTAGATCGACTCGGCTGTTGATACTGATCAAGAATATATATACTTTATGGGGTCGGAGAAGCTTCCTTCTGCCTGTTACATACATTTTGGCGACTTTAATATACCATTTCACCCTATGGGTGTATGGTATAAAAATCATAAATATTTGAAGTGATTTTGAATTGGAAATGGAAGACGACAAAGCCATTGTCGTTACTGACCGGGGTTCCAATATGATTAGTGCTTTTTGTAGTAATCATCATATTCATTGCATAAATCATCTTTTAAATAATATTGTTGAGAAAGCTTTTAGAGACATTGCAGAATTATCTGACCTTTTATTTCATTGCAACAAGCTTGTGAAATACTTCAAAAAATCAGGGATGAATTCGCAGCTTGATGTTACGCTGAAAAGTTTTTGCCATACTAGGTGGAACACAGTGTACTATACTCTCTTTTCAATTGGACAAAATTGGGATAATATCACTAGCATTTTGAATGATAAAAATGAAATTTGTAGATTAGAAAATATAAATATCAATAACTTAAATGCGATTGCAAAAATTTTGGAGTATTTCGAAAAGGCTTCCAAATCATTAGAAGGAGAATACTACCCAACATTTTAAAAGTAAATATCAAAGAAGCTAACTTCGGCAATGCCGAAGTTTATATACCCTTGCAGTCTTTGGCAATAATTTTTTTACATTTTGAAATTTCTTTCCCTGCAACTGAATTCATCAATTCACAAACAAAACATTCAAATTATTTCTCTTTTTATAATAAATTTTCTTTCTTCTTGCATCATTCCCTAAGCAAACCACAACACGCATACACATACAGTTCTTGTAGCGCAGCGTCTGTGTGTGTGTATGCATGTGCTCTGTTTGAGCAGCAAGCAGCGCTGTTTGCTGCCGGCAGCGAACTGTCTACTAGGTCATCATTTGAACCGATTTGTGTTGACTGTAACTTCTGTTCTATTTATCCGGTCAGATTCAAATTTTGGGATCTGTCAATTTATGTCAAATACTATCATATTGGTAAATTTCATGGGGATACTCCAATTTTTGCAAAAATGTTTGTTCTAGAACTATATGATATAGTGGTCCGATCCTTACGATTTTCATACTTTATCTCACTTTATAAAAAGCCCAACAAAAAAATTTCATCCCAATAGCTCTTAAGATGGCTTAGTAAAACGCGTACGCACAGACAGACGGACAGACGGACATGGCTATATCGACTCAGCTCTCATGCTGATCAAGAATATATATACTTTACGGGGTCAGAAACGTCTCCTTCTGTGCGTTACAAACATCTGAGCAATTTTATAATAAGTGTATAAAAACATTGAATTTAATTTTAATATATTGTTAATATAAGTGAAGTAAATGACATTTACATGAATAAAAGGTTGTTATTATTTTGATTTTGAAATACTGTTTATTTTTTATTAGATTTGTTCATATGTGCATACATTGAGATGAACCAAATATTCAAATGGTACCCGGCATTTGGTTCAGTATTCGGTACACCAAGAACGAACAAAATATCCAATCGGTACCCGGTATGTGGTTCATTTTTCGGTACTCGGTTCTTCTTATGTTCATACTTGCAAGTACCGAATTGTTCGGTACGTGCCACTCACTCACACTTACCCGTTCGGTGACCGATGCCCGGTTTACTGTATTTGGTCGAACGAGTATGTCGAGTGCGAGTAATGCAAGTGTATGGGTATTTCGTTTGGCGTTTCGAATGTGCTCGTGCAGGCCTCTATGTGGCCTGTATGTACTACATAACGGGTGTTTTTTTAAGCCTTTGGTTTTAAAATTCAAATGAAACACACAAAATTTGAATATTATTGTTAAATTTTTATTTGAGATGTTAAAACAATCTCTGCCAGTGGTGTAATGTCACATGACCGCGGTGGAGAGATTAATTGTTCACCGAACTCATCTATCAATAGGTCCATTGTCTCACGTGCTGTGTGGCATGTGGCACCGTCTTGTTGAAACCACATATCAATCAGATCATTATCTCTCATTTTGGGCAAAAAAAGTCTGTTATCATCGAACGATTACGCTGTCCATTGACGGTGACGTGACGACCGTTATCGTCTTTGAAGAACAATGGTCCAATGATACCGCCAGCCCATAAACCGCACCAAACAGTGTTTTTTTCTGGTTTTTTTTTTTCACAGAACACGAATTTTGATAATAAATTTAAATGATTTGTAAACGTTGTTCGGGCGTAAGTCTTTCCATGATGAAATGGCAAACTAAACTGAGCATTTTTATACCCTTGCAGAGGGTATTATAAAATTGGTCAGATGTTTGTAACGCACAGAAGGAGACGTTTCCGACCCCATAAAGTATATATATTCTTGATCAGCATGAGAAGCTGAGTCGATATAGCCATGTCCGTCTGTCTGTGCGTACGCGTTTTACTAAGCCATCTTAAGAGCTATTGGGATGAAATTTTTTTTGTGGGCTTTTTATAAAGTGAGATAAAGTATGAAAATCGTAAGGATCGGACCACTATATCATATAGTTCTAGAACAAACATTTTTGCAAAAATTGGAGTATCCCCATGAAATTTACCAATATGATAGTATTTGACATAAATTGACAGATCCCAAAATTTGAATCTGATCGGATAAATAGAACAGAAGTTACAGTCAACACAAATCGGTTCAAATGATGACCTAGTAGACAGCAAGCAGCGCTGCCGGCAGCAAACAGCGCTGCTTGCTGCTCAAACAGAGCACATGCATACACACACACAGACGCAGCGCTACAAGAACTGTATGTGTATGCGTGTTGTGCTTTGCTTAGGGAATGATGCAAGAAGAAAGAAAATTTATTATAAAAAGAGAAATAATTTGAATGTTTTGTTTGTGAATTTATGAATTCAGTTGCAGGGAAAGAAATTTCAAAATGTAAAAAAATTATTGCCAAAGACTGCAAGCGTATATAAACTTCGGCATTGCCGATGTTAGCTTCTTTGATATTTCACTTTCACAGCTGTCATGAACATCATGCGGTATATCAGTGTTGCCAACGTGAAAAACCAAAAGCGTAAAAAAACACCCGTTATGTACATACCTTGTAATTATTTCATAATGGTCCCATCTATGGTTGTATCACTAACCTGTAAGATTCCAATTATTTACAAGTCTTTTAAATACTCACGCATATGTCGAAACCAGTATTGTAATATCGATTGTTAGTAATAAGTATCGATTGTTAGTAATAAGTATCGATTGTTAGTAATAAGTATCGATGGTTAGCGATAAGTCATCGATAGGCGACGAGACAGCTGCTCTCTTCCCTTCCGGCAATGCAACGAACCAGTCGCACTCGCGGAGAACTAAAAATAAAATCTGAAGACTTTAAACTAATCCTTATCTTTTTAACTCAATAAATAGGTGTTTACAAACCTATTATTCTAATTAATTATTAATTAATATTCTATGGTTAGTGGTTGTATGGTTAATGGTTTCTATCATACGTGTGTTCATGCATGTTCGACAATGGATTCGAGTGTTCGCACGAACATCATTTCTTGAAACATTTCCAAAATTCCAACACGTGCCAACAAGAAAGTTCTAGAAGAGTTTATAAATTGATTGCTTGCAAAATGAACAGGCTTTGTGGCGATACAAATGTAAAAACCAAACCTTTGTTTTGTTTGGCTCTAGGTCCAAAATAAAATGGACTCAGCTTTAAAGTTTTGTTTTTTCCTCGATATATGTATTTCGGAATCCGTCGAAGAACGTCTTCAGGAGGTACACTATATTTTACAATGCACAAACAATCAATAACAAATAACATTAATGTCTATACATATGTACATACATATGTATACTTTTTTACACGTCGCGACGTACATATGTATGTACATACATATGTTTCGTCCAACGCGGAGTTTTGCAGTGTTCGTGGTTGTCAAGTAAATTTCTGTTCAGGTGAGCCCAGTTTTCTGTATAATTTTAAAATTAAGTCTAGTATTTGTTAGTTTTTATGCCCTTGCAGAGGGTACGACAAAATTGTAACGCACAGAAAGAGATGTTTCTGACCCCATACAGTCTGGAAAGAAACACTTTGCACACTATTACACACATTCTATTTTCATTTGTAATTAGTAATGAAAAAAAAAAAAAAAAAAAATCAACAAAAGGAACTTTACTTAAACTTGACACTGTCAAGATACTCTTTACACGTCTAATTAATTCTAATGTAAACTAAATTATATGCTATATTATTAGTATTTATGCACATTTCATACGAGGCGTTTTTTCATTGAACCTAGCAACTTTTTTATTTATTCAAGAGGGATGTTTTTCCACTTTTCTAACAATAAAACAAAATCTTTTAGCTGTTGCCCGTTCTTTGGGTTCCTCTTTCCCACTTGTTTTTTTTGTGATAGGACCACGCGTGCTCAATCGGGTTAAGATCGGGGATCTGGGGTGGTGTATCAATGACGTTGCCACAGTTGTATAAAAGCCAAGACCGGATGAATCCGGCTCGAAGGACCAAAATGAATAGGGATTCCCGGAGAGCAGAGAAAATAACCCAGTCTTCATTCGTTGAATTCAAAATATGAACTGATTTTATTTACAAAAGTACGGAGTTTATATAGGATTATCTTAGGCTCTAGGAGGTAACAATTGTTCTTAGAAGATCTTATTCTAGACTCACACCCATGTATTCGGGGGTTGAAAATTTATTATTATTTTGGGCACGGCGTCGTCCACTTGACATCCTGTCGTTGTGATCTTTTGGGTTAGTTTAGAATTACAAGTGTTTTTTCCCATATGGTGTGTGGCTGATTGTAATTCTAGTCATATGCTAGGTTAGTTGTTTGGTACAAAGGTACAGTTGTATTGTGTTTTCTTTAGTGCATCTGATTTGGTGAAGCCAGGTCAGATGAACACTATGTTTATTCTTAAACACCGGACATTATACTCTTTATGTTTAGGGTCGTTGTCCTGGTAAAATTTGAAATTCGGCTTATTGTCGTAAACGAATCCGAAATTTTTCGCACGTTTGGTTAAGTATGTTTTCAAAATTTCGAAGTACTGTTCCGCGTTGATGGTATTTTCGATAAATGCCAGATCACCGACTCCTCGACTGGAAATACAAGCCCAGACCATGGCGGAAAGTTTCCCAAACTTCACAGTTGGAATTATATGCCGCTGTTCCAGGGAAGTGCATGCTTTTCGCCATACTCTGGGTGGTCCATCGTTATAATACAGCATAACCTTAGTTTCATCGCAAAATATGACGTCGTCCCAATATTCTGCTGGATGGTTCACCATACCAGAAGCGAAGGTAAAGCGCTTTTCAATATTAATTGAAGACAGTAGCGGTTTCTTGCGAGCCACTCCAGAAAAGTACTTATGCCGTAGGATGGCTTGGCGCACAGTTTCGTGTGATACGACTAAGTCACATAAAATGCATAAAATGTTTCATATTGATAGGCAAAAAAATATATCTAATTTTTATCCGATTTTCATTAAAACCAGAGGGCCGGGGTTAACTTCGACCGCGTCGAAGTTTGTATTCCCTTGCAACTGTTTTGGTAATTCTTTCCTTACCCATACATATCAAAGTGTAAAAACGTTTTATTCAAAAGGTCTAATGTTTGCGAAAGAACGGCCTTCCATCTTACCATAGGATATAACGAACCTTTTGACAAAACTCACTGTTTTCGACCGATCGGTCCTATGAGACGTCTATGATATAGTCACCCGATCTTGACCAAATTTGGCACAGTCGTTTATATCTACAATAAACTAACTTATATTAAATTTCACGACAATAGCTATAAAATTAATGAAGTTATTGAGAAAGTCACTGTTTGTGACTTTGCCGTTTGTATGGGAGCTATATGATATAGTCACCCGATCTTGATCAAATTAGGCACAATTATTAATAAAAACACAAAACTGACAAATACCAACTTTTATGACAATAGCTATAAAATTAATGAAGTTATTGAACAGTGACTTTGCCGTTTGTATGGGAGCTAAATGATATAGTGGTCCGATCCGGCTGAATCCGAGATATACAACGCCTGCAATATATACAAGCCTACGTGCAAAATTTCAGCTCTGTAGCTCTTACGGTCTCGGAGTTCGCGTTGATCCAGACGGACGGACGGACGGACATGGCTATTTGAACTCGTCTCGTCGTGCTGATCAAGAATATATATACTTTATATGGTCTGAGATGCTTCGTTATATGCGTTGCACACTTCTGACCCAAATTAATATACCATTTTTGCAAGGGTATAAATATCAAGCATATTGTCGCTCATCGAAGTAGGTCGTGTTTTTTCGCGCTCTCGCTTAACTATTGTACTTTGCTTTTTCGTGTTGTTAATTTGTAATATGGGCAATTCCGAAGTGACTCACACGACTTTCGGAAGCAGAATAAAACTTTATATGTGAAATAAATCAAAGAAAATCAAATTGTTTAGAATTAATCACTAAACATTTTTTAAAGTACTTTTAGCGTACTATCAATCGTAATAAAAATTTTGGGCCTCCTGTTTTTATCTGTTGAGAAAAAAGCTCCAAAAGAGCGGTCACTCACACGACATCAAATATACATGAGATTAGACAAAGTAATTTTTTTTTTTTTATTATGATTGTTTAACTAATTTCACGAAAAAAATATAAATTTATTGATTCTTCTGGAAAAATGTAAGTGCTAAGCAAACTTTTACTCTTTTTCGGTCACTTACACGACAAGAAAAGATGACTTGATAAATAAGCAAAATTACGGTAAACTCGTACTCTTACGGCTCTCTTTATATTTTTTACGGTTAGTTCACGTATCTAAGTTTCATTTAAGAGCAGAACATTTACGGTAACAGAACCTCTAATGCCGTAAATAATTTAAAGAGTAATCTCTTAAAAATGTTGCAAGTTTACTAAAAACACAAACTCAACTTTTCTTACAAATATTTTGTACATTTGAACTTTTTCTCACTATTTCTATTCAAAAATGTACAATTGGAACATTTGTAAATACGATATAATGAAAAAAAAACCGGATATTTGGTACTTTATTTTTGGGTCCTGTGGTTGACCTTTTTCCGTAAATGCCCATATTCATATTAAATTAAATTTATGTAGGATGGCTGAGTCCACTGGACCAAAATAAAATACTCTTTACGACACTTTGCTTTATGTTATCTTAGATTATCATATTTATTTTATTATTAACAAACGAAAAGAAACCATCTTATTGAACGCTTTTAATTTACGAGACCAACACAACCTCTTCGTCCAGCAACTCGAGCCTCTCTCTTACTGTCGATTAATCACCTATCGATATCTACCCAACCAATATCGTTATCGGCATTCTGATACCATTAGGGGTTGTCACGCAATCCTACATTCGGCCATTCTACAGCCTCATTCGTCCCTCACCATGCCCAATCTTTTCCACTGAGTATCTACCATGTCTTAACTTCCTAACAATTTTATACGGCCCTAGATAATTCTTCTTCTCTTCAACCAAATCACACACTTCGTATTCTGTTTCGGACTTTCTGAACTTGTTATTTGACTTACGATTTTCTTCCTGTATTTTTGCTATATTATCTTTTGCTAATCTACGGATTTCATCTTTCTCCCGTTGCAACTCTATACATAATTTTTCCTCTGACTTAGACTTTAAACCTTGCTTAGTTATTGTTCTCATTTCGTCTTTCGTTTCTTCGGACATTAAACAATGAGTCATCTTCAAAGCATCTGTATGTTTTATCTTAGTTCCAAGTCGATGTTTGATCTCAAAATCGTGGCCTTCAATGTTGCGTCGTATTATTTTCGGATTTGGCTTTCTATTATCGCAGCATACTATTTTCTTGCCATCTTTCCTCGAAGCTAGCATCACAAGAGATAAGTGCTTGGAAAAGCTTTGATGAACTATTCCAGCCTTCGTATCTCTCTTTATTCGCTGATATACTATCGTCTGATCCTGATATGGTAAACGTCTTGGCCTCTGATGAATTGGGATCTCTTCTGCTACTACGGTCTTCATTTCTGGGTTACCCTCATCTAAGGTCATAGTCATTATAGTTTCAACCGTCTTTTGCAAATCTGGGACTTTAGTTTCGGTTTGCTTATCAGTGCTGATTGGTTTTGGCATCTCATCCTCTTTGTGGAAAACAATTCCCCTTTTCCCAATGGTAACATTTAAGTTTTCCAAAACATCATTTCCGATTACTCCTTTGTACAAAGTATCTTTATCTCGAACAACATGAAAGGCTATTTCCACGACGTTGCCATCTAACTCTGTATTGACGTTAAAAAATCCAAGGGTACAAATCTTTTTCCCTCCTACGCCAATGAGCTCCATGCGATCACTCTTTAAGTTTTTTTAAGGTATATTTCCTTATAAGTACTCTCGCTAATGGTGGAAAGATCACTGCCCGAATCAAACAGAGCAGATAATACTCCATTACCTATTGGAACATCCTTAAAAGAACGACTAAACCTTAGAGTCATCTTTTGATTATTGGCATTTGTCTTCGTTGTATCCTTTGTATTCTTCGTCTCACACTGATTAGCTTTGTGGCCCATCTGATTACATTTTAAACATTTGAAATCCTCCTCTTTGCAGTTCCTAGCGATATGATTCTTTTCTCCGCATTTAAAGCATCTGAAATCCTCTGAAGTACTTCTCGATTGCAGCTTCTCAATTCGTGGTTTTGGTTTAGACTCTTGGTTGGAAGCATATTTCGCGTAAATCGTTAGTTTCATTTATTTATTCATTTATATCTCTCGCTTGGTAAGGAACGCTTTTTTTCATTTTAGAGTCAGGGATACCCTCAATGATGTATTCGACAATGCTTTCTTCATCTACGCTACCTCTTTTGGCTATACTTTTCATTACGTAAAAGTACTCTCGTTGTATCTCTTCTTTCTACTCTCTAATTGCTTGTGAACTTCTTTCGACGACAATTTAACGGTAAACTCATCCTGTAGCGCGTTCTTAAGGCTACTCCAACTTGTTAGGCCCTCTTGACTATTTACGAACAACTTAGCCGCTCCTGTCAACAGCTGTCTACCATAGATAAATTTCTGAAGATCATTCCATTGTACTGTTACAGCAGTACCCTCAAAGTCTGAAGGCCATTCTAATACATCCTTTTTGTTGCTCCCATCAAACTCTGTCAACGAATCGCGAATATCTTTCAATGTGAACGCCATTGTCACTTCTCTCTCAACTTCTTCACTTTCGCCTTGAATGCTGGTATTAGCTTCTGAATATAAGGATTCCTCGTTCGTGTCTAAATCAAAATATGAAATTAATCTCTCACTTAATTCAGGTTTGTTGCCTTTTACGCTTAAATTCAGCTCTTTTAACTTTTCCTTTAACCCTGCGACGGTCAGTTCGGTGATCTCGTTATACAACATATGTAAAAATATTGATTACAAAATGATTTAAATTAGTGTTTCAATTAGATGTTAGTTTATATGATTACAAATATTTTGATTCCTCGTGTTGAATTTTCTTTCTTACTTATTTAATTTGTTATTCATATTTTCTCTTATTTCGAAACTTTTACATCACTTTATTTTCTTACTCTCCAAAATTTTAGATCTTCTTTTCTTATTTTCCAAAAAATTTCAATTCGTCTTTCTTAATTTTCAATATTTGTAATTCATCTTTTCTCTTTTCAAAAATTTTTAAATCAACTTTTCTTTTTTTACAAAATTTTAAATCTTCTTTTCTTATTTTTTAAAATTTTAAACTCGTCTTTTCTCTAATTTCAAAAATTTATATTCGTCATTTCTTATTTTTATGTTCTTTAACTATTATTAGTATTAAAAATAAATGTACTTGCGATGTAGCCCTGGTTATTTTACGTCTTTGTTGTCCGTTTCTCGTGATCTTCTTTACGCTTTTTACGCAGTTGTCTTTCTACGTGTCGGCTTCTTTACGTCTTAGCTTCTTCTCACTCACAGACATACAATGTTGGATGGATGATGCCTTCTGACTGTGCATGTAGTGGTGAGTTGGGTCGTCTCGTTTCGAACTGGTACTCCTCGATTAGCAGCCATTCTCTGTGTGACTCCTAGTCCGATCTCTGCTCCAGGTTACTTCTTGGCTTGCCTGAATGATTGGATAGCGCCGAATCCAAGCAAGTTCAATGTTTCTCTTGTTTTCTTCTTATGTCGTCGTCGTTTTGTCCCTCTCTGAACAAACTTTCGTCTTTTGTTGCTCTTCGTATTTTGTTCGTCTCTGAACAAATTTTCGTCTTTGGGATGTTGCTCGTCTTTCACATATTTTCGTCTTTTTTGTTGCTTTTCACATTTTGTTCCTCTCTGAACAAAATTGTCGTCTTTTTTAATCGTTTCTCATCTTTTCGTCTATTTTGTTGCTTATCCACATTTTGTTCCTCTCTGAACAAAATTGTCGTCTTTTAAGCGTTTCTCATCTTTTCGTCTTTTTTGTTGCTTATCCACATTTTGTTCCTCTCTGAACAAAATTGTCGTCTTTTAAGCGTTTCTCATCTTTTCGTCTTTTCTGTTGCTTTTTTTTTTAATTTTGTTCCTCTCTGAACAAAATTGTCGTCTTTAAGCGTTTCTCATCTTTTCGTCTTTGTTTTTATTTCTCATGTGTTCGTCTCTCTTCAAGTCTTTCGGTGGTGAAATTAAAGCACGCATTTTCTTTTGTCTCGCTTGCTCTCATGCATCCTTATGTTGGCGTCACTCTTGCAATTACGCGCGATTTCTTCGTAAAGTTTTCTCTCTCACTCGCTCTTTGTTGCTTTCCCGGTCGAGCCCCCAAAATGTAGAAGGGCTGAGTCCACTGGACCAAAATAAAATACACTTCACGCCACTTTGCTTTTATGTATCTTAGATTATCATATTTATTTTATTATTAACAAACGAAAAGAAACCATCTTATTGAACAATTTACGAGACCAACACAACCTCTTCGTCCAGCAACTCGAGCCTCTCTCTTACTGTCGATTAATCACCTATCGATATCTACCCAACCAATATCGTTATCGGCATTCTGATACCATTAGGGGTTGTCACGCAATCCTACATTTATACCAATGGGAAATCTTCCGGCTTTGACCAAATTTCATACCCCATTATTAAAAAACTCACTGACGACGCCAAACTCATGCTAATCAAAATCTACAACGATATGTTACGGTAGGGTTCATATCCCCACACATGGAAAATGGCAATTGTTCTGCCTATTCCGAAATCAAACAAGCCTGCGCACTCGATCAGCAACTTTTGGCCAATCTCTCTTCTCTTCTGTCTCAGCAAGCTTTCGAAAAAATTCATTCCCGCCGTCTAATGTGGCTTGTCAACAAAAATCAGCTTATTTCTCACAACCAATTAGCCGTCAAACGCAAACACGGAACGATTGACTCTCTTCTTCATTTCGTGTTGGATGCTCTTTCAGCTAAAAATCATGTCTCCATTTTAGGAACTGATTTTGACAAAGCATTTGAACACGTTGGGGTACATGCAGTTCTTAATCAACTCGACCAGTTGACTTCATTAGTCCATAAAACATTGTACCAGATGTCCAAAGACTTTTTAATGTATTCCAGTGCGAATGAGAGTCGTTTAGGTTTGTTCGGTTCAGAAATATTGATCACCTTGCGTACCGTATAGGTTTGAATATTGGTTTCCTTTAGTCTTCGACGTATTGTAGCATCGTTAACTTTTTTGCCAAAGAAGCTAACAGATTGTGCTGACGATGGATATTTCCCAACTATGCCAATTAATCGGTATTCTCCTTTTGTTTTGCAGATTACGAGTCGTTTCATTTTTCTTTACCAGATTATAAACCGTTTTTCTGGAAATTTTATAAGATTTGGATTCAACTTTCGTGTTTTCACCATTTTATTAGTTTGTTCACGAATAATGAATCTTAATATTTTAATTGGGGCTTTTTTAGTCCAATGAAAGCCAACCCAACTTAATTCTAGAAACTGAAATCAAGGAATAAGAGTACAACTTCATTGTGTAAATACTTTTGACAACTGTATATTATAAAATATCAAAGAAGCTAACTTCGGCAATACTGAAGTTATTATACTATTGCAGTCCTTGGCAATAATATCTTAACATTTTGAAAATTCTTTCCCTGCAACTCATTTCATCAATCGACAATTTTTTCTTCTTCTTCCATCATTCCCTAAGCAAAGCACGGCACGCATACACATACAGGTTTTGTAGCGTTGCGTCTGTGTGTGTATGAATGTGCTCTGTTGATTTGATGATGACGTAGAAGTAGTGTTGGGTAAACATTGCCAATTTGGTGAACATGTTCACTTGTTCTTTTTTTCGAAGTGAGTCGACTCGCTCACTTTGCTCAGTTGCTCATTCACATTGCTCACTCACAATTCTTCAGACAACAGACAATGAAATACGTTATGTTCCATTTAAAATTTTTTTTTTTATGATTTTTATAAGTCTTGTACTTAAAACTAATTTAACAAAACAAACCAAAAACTTAATTCATAGATTTGATTCCCTTCATTGAGAGTATTTATGTTCTTTAAAACTTGTATTTAAAATTAAATTAGAAAATAAAAAACAAAAAGTTAAAGTTAAAGAAATTCTGTTCATTGGGAATATTAGTCTTCTCGTTAAATAAAAATACTATTATTTAGCAAAAGAATATGTGAGCAATAAGAGCAAGCTAACAATAGTGACCAAGTGAGCAAAAAAGAACAAGTGAGCAATAAAGAACAAGTGAACAAAAAAGAGCAAGTAAGTAATAAAGAACAATTCGAGAGGAACATGTTCAGTTGCTCAGTTTAGTGAACAACTCTTTTTTGTTCACTCACTCATGAGCGACCTAACACTACGTGAAGCTAGCAAGCAGCGCTTTATGTTGGCTAAAACTTGCGTTCAATGTATGCAATCAGTTCAAATTTTGGGATCTTAGATTTTGTATCATATTGGTAAATTTCATGGGGATACTGCAATTTCTGCAAAAATGTTTCTTCTAGAACTATATGATATTGTAGTCCGATCCTGATGATTATACTTCATACCCAGGTAATGCAAAGCCCAAAACAAAATTCCATCCCGATAGCTCCTAAAATGGATGAGTAAGACGCATACGCACCGACGGACGGACTTGGCTATATGGACTCAGCTTCTCATGCTGATCAAGAATATATATACTTTATGGGGTGGGAAACGTGCAGACGCGCGTTACAAACATCTGAACAATTTTATAATACCCTCTCCAAGGGTATACACATTGTAGTACAAAGAGTAAATTTGTTTTGTTTATGTATTGATGAATTGAGTTGCAGAAAAAGAATTTTCAACTTGTAAAAATATTATTGCGAACTGCAGATTCCACCTTTTTTATGTGCATACCCTTGGACGCCATCTGAATTACCCGAATAATCGTCGCGCCCAAATTTTTTTGTTATAGTATTTTGTATCCAAAGGTGGTTTACAGCAAGTGTAAAAACATGTGTAATACAGCGGGCCTTCCGTTTTTGGTAGTTGTCTAGATTTCGACCTTATTGAAGTTAATCCAAACTGAATTTTATCTGGGCTTCACGTCAATAAATCTTACTAATTTATTTGTAATATTTTAAATCATAGACAACACAAAAGGTGAGCAGGTTGTCTGTATAGCTATTTCAAGAACCACCAAGTTCTATCAGCAGACTTCGCTAAAGAAAGATTTTTAAGTAATATTTTTCTTTTTTAATTTTATTTTGAAATGAACTTTTTTCGGTTCCTAATATTTTAATTTTTTTTTTTAATCTGTATTTGAAGTCTTATTTTTAAGTAATATTATTCAAATTGATAATAACAATACGGTTTAAATTGACCCGCAAAAAAAAAACACTTCAAAATACGTGGCAGAATCACTGCGTTTACCAACACTAAAGTGCAATATACCGGATTTTTAAAGCCTTTTCCAACACTGAAATCTCGAATAGCTTTTATTTACTTATACATATTTACCAAAATATAAAATGCAGACAGACCCTTCTGCGATTAGAACCCATGAAAAAGTTCAACCAATAATTTATCCAACAATTTAGGAAACACGCCAGTCTAAAGCTTTGAAAGACTGCTGCAAAGTTGTTACTTTTCTCGGCCAGCATTGACAAATGTACGTATGCATACATACATATGTATATACGCACTGTATGATGCTACGTAGTGTACGCACGAGTTTCCCGCCAGTCACAAGTACACATGCATGTAAAAACACTTACGACCCGTTCGGGAACACAAAGACAAAGTCACTGGTGTTTGATAATTGGGTTTTGGGAATAAAAAAGATTTTACGAATAAAGAATTCATTCTGTTGTGAATACTCTTGAAACAAAGTCGTGTTTTAATTATTTAATGGGAAAGTAAATCAGACCTACTAAATCAGGTTGATAACTCACGCGTTGTATGCGCGCATTGCTAAGTACTGATTGTGTGAGTGTATAAGTACACGGTTATGAGTATTTCACTAGAAAAATGATTTCATCACATTGCACCCATAGGGTGAATGGTATATTAAAGTCGCCAAAATGTATGTAACAGGCAGAAGAAAGCTTCTCCGACCCCATAAAGTATATATATTCTTGATCAGTATCAATAGCCGAGTCGATCTAGCCATGTCCGTCTGTCCGTCTGCCCGTCCGTCCGTCCGTCTGTATGAACACGCAAATCTCGGAGACTATAAGAACTAGAGCCACTAAATTTGGTATGTATACTCGTGTAGTATGTAAATGTATAGAGTTAATTGGTATTTCGGCCACGCTCTCTTACGCCTCCCGAATATACATAAAACTGTTTTTCTTAAAAAGTATAGTAGCTAGAGTCATCAAATTTGGTTTATATACTGGTTTAGTTAGCGCGCAGAAACTAATTGTTCAAACTTTTTGCCACGCCCACTTTCGCCCCGCAAATCAAATAAAACTAATTTTCTCAAAAACTAACAAAGCTTAAGTCGCCAAATTTAATATGAAGATTTGTTTAGTATGCACGCAGAATTTGTAGGTATATTTAAAATATTTTGCCAAGCCCACTTCTCCCCACATAACTTAGAAAAAATCGATTACCAGCTGCAATTTTTTGACTATCACAATCGAATTCGGCAGACCAATTAATCTTATCTATTTCTACCAAACTACCAAAATTTATGGAAATCGGACTAAAAACATGCAAAATATGCCAATGAACGTATTTTACAACGCGGTTCATAAGGGCAGAATTGGACGTCTTACTTCATTTCTTTTTCGTGATTAGTGTTTGGTGCATTTATTTTTTTTTTTTTTTTTTATTGTTCTCTCTCGTCATTGCTTCTGCAGTTGCTTCCCTCATCGCCCCCATCATACCATCAGTGCTATTGGATTTGTTGTTCTCCCTGCTTTGTGCTTGTGCTCAGCTTCTCTCCCGCGTAAGCAGGCCGCCTCTCAAATCTCGTCTTATAACTGTTTTTGCACTCTCTCTTGTGCTGTGCACTCTAGCTGTTTCTTTGTTTTATTTGTAATTATTGATTTTTTATTGATAATAACTAAGATAATTGTGTATTTAAATTTTCTATATATTCTTCTATATTTTTGCCTTGTGTTTCTTTTGGCGTTTCAATGGCTTGTTGTCTACCTACTTGCAAGCACTGACCGTTTTGACGATCAGTATAGAGCATTATCGTGTTGGCTCTGCGATAATCTTATTTACTTAAAATAAGATAAAAAAAATTTAACGAGTGTGACTCTAGCATACATTTTTTGTCGCAATTCAAGTTTGTTCCACCTTCTGAGAAGTTGCCCAAGAACTGTACTCTTGAGTTGCCTCATAAGCAGTCGCCAGCACTCTCTATTACATCTTCTCCCATTTTACTTTCGCGTACACCACTTGTCTTGTCGCTCTTTATGCTCTTCTATTCAGATTGAAGTACCCATTACAAGCCCTGGTGTACCTCAATCTATCCCTCACGGGAACTCTGATCAATTACTGGATCATGCTGGCTTTCAATCACTTGCGGATCCCAATGCTCCTCCGCCTCCACTAATTGTAGTGCCTCATCGTAAACAATTATTTATCTCTAGGCTTGCTCCAGATACTTCTGAATCGTCTGTGGCAGCTTACATTGGTAATATATGCCCTGCTAAGGTTTTAATTCAAAAGTTTAAGTTTTCTAGGCCTCGCGAAATCTCCTCTTTTAAATTTCTGTACCAAATGAGTATTTCTCAGCTATGGTTGACCCCAACTTTTGGCCAGAGGGCCTAGTTGTACACGAGTTTGCGCCCAATAAGCGCTCCCGCCCTTTGCCTGTCCACCTTCCTAATGTATCTTCTGCTTCAAAAAACTAATAACGTCTAGTCTTTGCATTCATTATCAAAATGTAAGAGGACTTCTTACCAAGCTCTCGAAATTATTCTGTGATAGCCAAACCTTTTCGGCTGACATATTAGCTTTCTCTGAAACTTGGCTTATCTCCTCTGTTTTGGATAATGAAATTGTTTCTAATAACTTTATTTCTCATAGGCTTGATCGTGTTGGTCGTCGTGGCGGTGGAGTACTCATTGCTGTCAACTCGAATCTGTGTTCAAGTGTTGTGCCGATTGATCTCCCCTTAGGTGTTGAGTTTATTTGCGTCGAAGTTACATGTTCTAATTTTAGCTTATATATCTCTTGTTCATATATTCCTCCAGCTTCATGCACCATGCTGATGCTTTGCGAACTATTTTTAGTCGATTTTAACTTGCCTAATGTTTCTTGGCTTGTTGATGATAATCTATCTTTCTTAATTCCTTCATCTCAACATATTTTTCTTGATAGCCTACTTGAATGTCAGCTATATCAGTTGAATTCTTTTCTTAACTCTTCTAAAAAAATTCCTCGATCTTGTTTTTGTCTCTGATCCCACTGTTAGTGCTGTATTACAAACGCAAGCCTGAAACGTAAAGCCTGAAGATCCTTATCACCCTACCATTGAAGTTAGTATTTCTTACAATTCCGTTACTAACTCATTTAATAACATATTAAATTCACGTCGTAGATGTTTTCAATCAAATTTCAATCTTGTTAAGAGCCTTATTTTCCCTTTTGATTGGTCATTTCTAGTTGAGTGCTGTGATATAGATTCTGCAGTGAATTTATTCTACTCTGCTCTTAATTCTCTAATTGATAAATGCGTTCCTTATGTGAATGTCTCTACCGTCTCCAGTGCGCCAATCTGGTTCACACGTAGGCTCTCTCCGTAATATTAAATCTAGATATTTTAAAAGATTTAAAAAAACTGATTCGCGACTTGACTATGCAAATATGTTACAATAATTATATCGTTCGCTGTGAGGTTGAATTTTATAAGAACCCCAAAAGATTTTACAACTTTGTTAATTCCAAAAGACGCTCTAATTTACAACCTTCCATCTTCAGACTTAATGACTAGGCTGCTAAAAATGATTCAGATATTGCAGATCTGTTTGCTAAATTCTTTCAGTCGACTTATTCTACTACTGCTTCGGATCCCACACCTTCTCAATCCCCACATTTGTTTTTTCCTAGTATTACTGAAGACTGTATTATCTCTTGCTTGTCATCTATAACGTCTTCTTTCGTACCCGGGCCTGATAATATAATAAAGTGTCAAACTGATGTTATTTATACTGACTTTAGTAAGGCTTTCGATACGGTTGATCATTCTATGCTTCTCATGAAACTTAACATCATGGGTTTTTCCCCGAAACTATTGGCTTGGTTAAAGTCGTATCTTATTGGCAGAAACCAAAAGGTGTCTTTTTCGTTCCTCGATATCTAAAACTGTTCGAGTTACGTCAGGTGTCCCCCAAGGCAGTCATCTGGGCCCACTGTTGTTTACCTTGTTTATAAATGATTTGCCTTTGGCCTTGGCTCATTTACGCGTGCTCATGTTTGCGGATGACGTCAAGATTTGTTATTCATATAATGATCTTTGAGTCGTTTGTCGTTCCTAGCTCATTACTCTATTAAGTCTGTTCTGTTAGATTGTGTACCATCATTTAAAGACTTACGCATTATGTGTGAACCAAACCTTTCATTTAATGTTCATATATCTTCAATTGTCAATAAAACATGCAGTCTTCTTGGCTTCATTAAACGTTGGGCCAAAGAATTTGATGATCCATATGTGACAAAGGCTTTATACACTTCGTTAGTTCGCCCTACTCTAGAATATTGCTCGCCAGTGTGGAACCCTCAATATGATGTTCACCAGCGTAGTATTAAATCGGTACATAAGCAATTCCTTAAGTTCGCATTACGTGGTCTTAATTGGGACCCGAGTCTTCGCTTACCTTCTTATTCTGACAGACTTCTTCTTATTAATCTTCTTTCACTTTACAACCGTAGGCTCGTATTTGGCATTCTCTTTCTCCATAAACAAGTCAACGGCGAAGTCATTTCTACCAGTTTACTAGATACGCTATATTTTTGTGTTCCCTCACGTCGGACCAGAAACTTTTTTCCTCTTCACCTTAGTAGATGTCTGACTAACTACTCTCTTCACGAACCTCTTCGTGTTCTTTGCCAATCTTTTAACAACGTTTCTCACCTTATTTCTCCTCATCTATCTGTCACTTATCTTCGCGCTATACTTTTAAATTATCTACAGCGTAACCACTGAAAGTATTCCGGACTGGATATTGGATTGGCTGCAACTCATCCCTGACCACATTGGCTGTGAATAGGGGCATAGCTGGCACGTTATTGCAAATAAAACAAAAAAAATGTTAAGTTGTACTTAAAGCTAAGCTAAGTATTTTAGCTTAAGCTTTTTCGTCGACCGCTGGGTTAGTTGACGTCAATAAATAAATAAATAAACAGCATGTATAAAATAATTAAAGGATGTGTACATAACTTTTTTTTTTTTTTGAAGCAACGCTTCAAATCTTCTGACGTAATGCTGAAAATGCCCCAATAACCAATAACTGCGCATTTTAGAATGGAAAAGTATAAAATTAAGTATGAACACACAAAATAGTATAATATACCATTACGTTAGATGAAAAACATGAACATTAATCTGAGTATTCGACCTGCATATCCAGGGAAATGTCACTGTTTTCGTGATCCGTATCCAAGTCGCTATCATCGCTGCTTGAGAAATTGTCTTTGTTATTGTTATTAACATTTGGTGCTTCTAAAAAATCAATAACTTCTTTTGGTAGTGGGTTTTTCTTATTTTGAGATAATCTTTTGTTAATATTAATGCTTGAAAGAAAAGTCAGATGGATCTAATGATCTATTGAACACATCCGTTTTGTTATTGATACGAGAATTCCTTCTTGCATATGATCGTCTATCACGTTTATAAAGTTTGTTGCGCGCTTCAGATGCATTTTCCCCAAGTTGCTGACATTGGATGCCAAGAATAATTCTGCATATAGTTTGACGCAGTTTCCTGGCAGAATTGACTGGAATTCACACGAAATAGTTATCAAAATGATGTAAAATCGGTGTAGAATATTGTAGTCTAATACCAATATTAATGAAAGTTGCCTTTTGCTTTTGAATGCTCTTCTTGCGGTATTGCCGTCATTTGTATTTCCACTTCCATTTGTTTTTGGTTGATCCACGTGTAAGCCCAATTCTCTCCAAAATAATTTTTGTATTTCTTTTTTACGGGACATCATTTCATCCTTTTCTTTTTTATCCCTTACTTGCCACTTTTGAAGGTGTAATTTATATGAGATGTGAAGTACGAATTCAAAAAAATCTTATCCATTCATGTAAGGGACTGATGCCGTGTTGAAGATTTTCAGATTTAGACGCATAGCTTGAGAATTCACTGGTTGCCATGAAATCCTTTGGACTTGCTCCAAAAATAGGACAAACTTGATTAGATTTTGTTCCCGCTAGCACATTTAACACCTTACCGTCTATCAGTGTCAAATGGAGATCAAAAGTGACTGAAAGTTTCCGATCAATTGAGAAATTGTAACTGAAAGCTGTCAGGTTTTGTATTTGTGATTCCAAATCAGCCTGCTTTGCAAGAGTAAGAGCTTTGCTCTCCTTAGCAAGCTCAAGCTTTAATGGTCTGCAAAATCTTACGGATTTAGAGTTAGATTTATCCATAGAGGCGTCCCAAAATCGTCAGTTTACTTTAGTGAAATAACACTCGTAACAAAAAAAACAATCGTCGTTGGCATCGTTTTCTTCACCAAGAAATCTCTGCTTATACGTACTTTGCCCCGTAGAGCCGTCAAATCCATAACTCGCAATGAGTTTTATATCTATTATATTTCTGAAATACCTCCTCTTGTATAAGGATAGTTCGACCAGCCGTGTGATTTAGCAAATTTTGGAGAGATACTTGGGCTCTGGTGTCCGTAACATTTACTCCCATGGGCCTACACTCCAACTTAGCTTCCCTTACCTTGTTATAGGATGGATAAATGTTGGAAAATTGAATTTTGTTAAAAGCTCTCATGTTGTTGTATTGTGCTTTGGTTAGGGAGTTGTCAATCAAAAACGCAAGAGCTTGAGTTGGTGTGACTGGTACTGGCTCCGAAACTGACAATTTTTGCTTAATCTCACTTAATCCATTTGAAGAAGAGACAATATTCTTTAATACAGAAGCAGTATTACTCTTTTTGGCTTTTTTAGCTGACATTAAAGCTGCATGCACAAGAAAGTTTGTGTTATTTCCTTCCTTATCGGCAAGTTCTACCGCCCTTTTTCTTTTCAGCCGTGATCCTGCATCATTAAACGGCAGTTGTGGTCGTCCCATTCGGTTGGATAAGTCTTGGTCTTGCTCGACATTTATAATTTTGGCAAGCCAACTTGAATGCTTATTTTTAAAAGTACCAATTGTGCGATGGCATTTTTGTAAATTTTTCGTTACATATAGGTGAAAACTCCTTATTTTCCTTGATATTTCAGCTTTCATTTCATTTGTTACATTATTTCGTCGTAGTTGGCCAATAATCCAGTCATCCTGCTTTTCATTTCGCTTTTTTCAATCCATACTTCAAGAAGTGCATCATGGCTAACCTTAAAATTGGCTTAAAATGCAAAATATCGAGAGAATGGGCAAAAACCGTTGATCACACGTTCAAGGTTAAACCTTAGAGTAAACATTTGCATAATTACTTTTTGGCAAAAATTAATTTTTTTTTCCCAAATAGACGAAGACTTTCACTAGAATTATTCTAGAAATTAAGAACTACAACATTGATAGCATATTTTAAAAATATTTATAATTAAAACTGGGTATGAGCCGGCTTCAGGTCAATAAATCTTACTAATTTTGTAAGATTTTAAATCATAGGCAGCACAAAAGGTGGGCACTACCAAGTTCTATCATCAGCAGACTTCGCTAAAGAATCCACCGTTGTAATGGCCATACCATATCTTCAACGCTAAAAGTAGTTGGGAATTCCAAACGACATGAAGCGAGAAAAGAACGGCAAAGCTTGCAACTGCAGATTCCACCTTTTTAATGTGCATACCCTTGGGCGCCATCAGAATTAGTGTATTGACCTGAAGCCGGCTCATACCCAGTTTTGATTAACTTCAATAAGGTCGAAATCTAGACAAATACCAAAAACGGAAGGCCCGCCGTTTTACACATGTTGTTTTTACACTTGTTGTAAACCATCTTTTTTGCATATAGTACAATATACTATAACAAAAAAATTTGGGCGCGATGGTTAGTTGGTGAAGGCGAAGCCCTTTACACTCATTCTGATGGCGCCCATGGGTATGCACATTAAAAAGGTGGAATCTGCAGTTGCAAGCTTTGCCGTTCTTTTCTCGCTTCATGTCGTTTGGAATTCCCAACTACTTTTAGCGTTGAAGATATGGTATGGCCATTACAACGGTGGATTCTTTAGGGAAGTCTGCTGATGATAGAACTTGGTAGTTCTTGAAATAGCTATACAGACAACCTGCTCACCTTTTGTGCTGCCTATGATTTAAAATCTTACAAAATTAGTAAGATTTATTGACCTGAAGCCGGCTCATACCCAGTTTTGATTAACATCAATAAGGTCGAAATCTAGACAAATATTTATAATTAATCTGGTTAGATTACGACGATTATAATTAATAAATTTTTCATACCCTACCCTTATTTTCGATTTTGTCGCCAAAAATTTGGATAGAAGGTGTGGCTGCAGCAAAAGCTCAAAATTAAGTGATCATTTTCGTCAATTTTGACAAAAGAAACAGCTGATCAAACATCTGACTTTGAAGGGCTGCCGAAAATGCAGGGTTGCACATAAAATATTTTTAATTTCGTTTTGATGTACCCAATGTTTGCGCTTTTCAAATATCAAGTCAAATTTTTTATTTGGCATATATGATTCCAATTATTTACAAGTCTTTTAAGTACTCACGCATATACCGAAACCAGTATTGTAATATCGATTGTTAGTAATAAGTATCGATTGTTAGTAATAAGTATCGATTGTTAGTGATAAGTCATCGATATGCGGCGAGACAGCTGGTCTCTTTTTTGCGGCAATGCAACCAACCAGTCGCACTCGCGGAGAAATCGAAAATAAAATCTGAAAACTCCAAACTAATCTTTATATTTTTTACACAATAAATAGGTGTTTACAACTCAGAAGTGGGATGACCACCCGAAAGGATACATATTTCGGGACACGGCCACATCTAGGACGGCCGCCTCCACGCCCACCGCTGCTGGTGCACCCACTGCTGTGACTGCCGCTGCAGTACCGGCTGCCACTGGAGCCGCCGCTGCTGCGCCTGCCGCTGCAGTACCGAGAGCCGCTGTGCCGACTACGGCCACACCCTCCCCGGCCGGGCCAACTGCTGACATACTCGCCCCTGCTGGGCCAACCACTGATATACTAGCCCCTGCTGGGCCCACCGGTGCCATATCCGCCCCTGCTGGCCCAACTGCTGCCACACTCGCCCCTGCTGGGCCCGCTGCTGCCGAATCCGCCCATGCTGGGCCAACTGCTGCCATACTCGCCCCTGCTGGGCCAACTGCTGCCATACTGCTGCCGGTCCCGCCGCTGTTATATTCGCCCCTGCTGTGCCAACTGCCACCATACTCGCCCCTGCCGGCGCCGCTGCGGCTATATTCGCCCCTGCTGCCGCTGCTGTACTCACCACCGCTGCCGCAGCATCCATTGCTGTACCCGCCGCCGCTGCCGCTGCATCTATTACTGTACCCGCCGCCGCTGCCACATCCGCTGTACCCCCGGATGCTGTGTCCGCCGTCTACATGTCTGCTATGCGGGCTGCGGCCTCGCTTGCCGCCTCCGTCACTGGTCCCGACGCGGACCCATGGGAAGAGATGCCCGCTTTAGTGCCCTCCGTGTCGTCTGCCGCGGCCGCCATCACACCGGCAGTCCAAAGAGTTTTATCCGTCAATCTGAAGTCCCCTCCAACTGCCGTCTTAGCCCCCGTAAATTGAACTGCCGTGGTTTAGGAAATAACCAACTTCTGTCCTTAGGCCAAGTCCAGTGTAGGGTTCACCTCCGCAACACACAGACAATACATACGTTTGAAGTCCTGACGAACCAAGCAACCGAACTGCCGATGATTATAGGTAGAGATCTCCTGTATAAAATTAATATTAGACTCTGTAAACTGAAAGAACTGAAATATGCAAAAGAATCGTTGATACTCATGAATAAACCGACTGAATGTATAAATACAAAACTCACTGCTGTTCTGAAGTCTTTTAATATATTGAGGAAAGATCTATCGGTACTACTGCACGATAGGAATGAGATTGTATCTGCCAAATTATTGTCTGATTCTCCCCTTCTAGAAACTTCTGCTGCACCTTCGGAAACACTGAATGATGCACTTATGGCGATAAATGCCATTGAGCTCCCTGCTGTCAATGAGTTAGATTTTGATATAGAGCCCACGTTACGGGAAGAGCAAACCGCAGCCTTAAAGTCTATTATTTCCACTTCGTATGTACAAGTTGATCCAGATTTAATCAAGCCCATGAACTATGAAATGAAAATAGAATTGACTAGCCAAACTCCGATTTTCTGCCGCCCCCGCCGTCTGTCGCACCACGAACGCATTGAGGTGCGTGAGATTTGTGACGTTCTCTTGAAAGCTGGTATTATTCGCCACAGTAGTGATATATATGGACGATATCCTAGTCGCATCGCATGACTTTGAAACCCACCTTGAGATTCTGAAGGAAATATTGTATGTGTTAAGAGTGGACGGGCTATGCCTGAAGCTGACTAAATGCCGTTTTGCGTATAGGGAACTAGAGTACTTGAACTACTTAGCCAATTCCGCCGGTATCACGCCTAAACCAGCTCATATTCAGGCGATACGGGATTTGCCCATTCCAAGGAATAGCAAGGAATTAGAGCGTTGCCTAGGCTTATTCTCATACCTCCGCCGATTTGTATCGGGTTTCGCTAAGATTGCGTGTCCGCTGTCCCGATTGTTAAGAAAAGATACCCCTTATGTCTTCTCCGAGGAATGCCTTGAAGCTTTCCGAACACTGAAGTTGAAATTGATCGAATCCGCCCTGTTATCTATTTACAACCCGAAGTCTGAAACAGAGTTACACTGCGATGCTAGTTCAATTGGTTTCGGAGCAGTGCTCCTCCAGAAACAAACAGACGGTAAATTACACCCAGTGTCCTACTTCTCTAAGATGGCCTCCGCCGCTGAATCGAAACTACACAGTTATGAGCTAGAGACGTTAGCTATCGTGTATTCCTTAAAACGTTTTGAGACATACCTTAAGTTCATCCCGTTCAAAATCGTGACCGATTGTAATTCCCTTGCGCTGACACTGAGAAATGGTGGACATTCCGCCAAAATTGCTCGCTGGGCCCTGCTGTTGGAAAACTATAACTACACGATTGTACACCGCTCGGGGGTTGGTATGCCCCATGCTGATGCTCTAAGCAGAATAGAAACTGCCGCATACGTTGACGATATAAACCTCGACTTCCAACTGTAGTTAACCCAGAACCGGGACCCTGAGATTGTCAAACTCCGAGATGAGTTAGAGAAATATGAGATAGCGAATTTCGAACTGCGAGACGGAGTAGTGTACCGCCTTTCCTCGACGAGTTTACCCCAACTTTATGTCCCTTCCGAAATGATAAATCATGTCATACGAGTAGTGCACGAGAAGCTTGGCCATATGGCCACGGAGAAATGTTGTACACAGATCAAGAAGCATTACTGGTTCCCGTGGATGAAGTCTTATGTTAACAATTACATTAAAAATTGCCTCAAGTGTATCTATTACTCAGCGTCCGCTTCGGACAACCGTGTCACGCTAAATAGTATTCCGAAAGTGCCCTTTCCGTTTGATACCATTTATATTGACCCTTCCGTCCATACGCTCTAAGAAAAAGTATCTTCTGGTTGTCATTGACGCTTTCACCAAATTTGTGAAGCTGTACCCTGCCGTCACTACTAATTTACGTGAATATGTCAGACGTTAGAATCTCAGTATTTCGCAAATTACAGTAGACCCCGCCGAATTATCAGCGATCGAGGTACCTGCTTTACTTCCTCCGAATTTGAAGGATTTCTGAAGGCCAATAATATAATTCATGTACTGAATGCCACTGCCTCACCCCGGGCCAACGGCCAAGTCGAGCGGGTTAACCGTGTTTTGGGCCCCATGTTGGGTAAACTGACGGAACCCGTGAACCACGCAGATTGGGTCCAACAACTGCCGAACATAGAGTTTGCATTGAATAACTCCACTCCACAACCAAATTTGCCGCTTCCGTACTCCTATTCGGAGTTGAACAACGAGGTGTGGTAGTGGATGAACTAACCGAACGGTTGGGTGAGAGAACGGGGGAGGTCGATGCCTCAGAGGTAGTCGTCCGGAGAGTAGCCTTCCGTAACATTGTTAAGTCCCAAGAATATAATGCTGAGTACTATGCGAAGCACCACCCCCCGGCCGTTAGTTTTGAGGAGGGGGATTTCGTAGTTATTAAGAATGTGGATACTTCGGCAGGCACAAACAAAAAACTTATCAGACGGTATCGTGGTCCGTATGTGGTTCATAAAAAACTTCTGAATGAACGATATGTTATCCGGGATGTAGAAGGCTCCCAAATCACCCAACTACCATATGATGGTAGAAGGCCTAGAAGCCTCCAAATTAAAGCTATAGGTTGCCCCTGATCAAGATTGCACTTCTGATAGCCAAACAAAGGCGACACCAGCCACTTAAGGTTCTTATTTACCCCCCTTGTTGTTAGCAATTGGAATCGAGGTCGATTCCTCGTCAGGACGGCCGAGGGTAAGATTCCAATTATTTACAAGTCTTTTAAATACTCACGCATATACCGAAACCAGTATTGTAATATCGATTGTTAGTAATAAGTATCGATTGTTAGTAATAAGTATCGATTGTTAGTGATAAGTCATCGATATGCGGCGAGACAGCTGGTCTCTTTTTTCCGGCAATGCAACCAACCAGTCGCACTCGCGGAGAAATCGAAAATAAAATCTGAAAACTCCAAACTAATCTTTATATTTTTTACACAATAAATAGGTGTTTACAGACATTACAAACTTTTCCTACTTTATGCCAAAAAAAAGGAATTCTGGCCCAATGTGCATTGGTAATACTGCATCATCCGCTAATCATGCTGTGATTGCTTGATTGCGCATACGGGTACACAATGGAAAAAACAGACAAACAAATAATAGTACAGCTATCTACGAACTAAATAGGAAAGGATAGATGTTTTAAGTGTGTTAATAGAAGACTCTGAGCAGATTACAGGGAATAAAAGGTTGTAATCAGAGCAGAGGAATCTAAAAGGTTCATGCATGGCATAGTTAGAAGAACAACGACTAAGGGTTAAAGGTATAACTACTCTACTCTGTCTACATGGTACCGACAAATTTACCTGAGCCAATAACTCAGGTGAGTCAATATCACCGATTAGGAGCTTGTGGATAAAACTAACACCAAGCATAATTCTACGGTTAATTAAGGAAGGAAGGTTAATCAAAAGAAGTCTACTAGAGTACGAAGGCAAATTGACATTTCGATCCCTGCCTAAGCCACGAAGAGCAAATAGCAAGAACTGCTTTTGAACTGCTGGTGCGACTCATATTGAGGTGACCAAATGCAAGATCCATACTGTAAAATAGGACGGACAAGCGAAGTAAAAAGAAGTTTAGTTGTATGTGTCATCAAATTCTTTTGACCATCTTTTAATGAAACCCAGAACACTCATGGCCTTTGCGACCGTGGTGGAAATATGGGTAATAAAATTTAACTTACCATAAGTACGCCCTTTGTCCCTCTAGTCGCCGGTACTGTGATATTTGTCGCTCTGGTCGCCGGCGACTGGGGGTGACCGCAGAGACAATATCGATAGATTTTCGTAGGGACTAGAACAACAATTTCCCTATTTTGCCCTAGGGATTTGGGACAGTATCGTTAGTTTGTCCCAGAGACCAGAGAGACAATTTCCATGGATTGTCCTGACGACTAGAGGGACAATTTCCATTGATTGTGCTGACGACTAGCGGGACAATTTTCTTAGATTGTCCTAACGACTAGGGGGACAATTTCCATGGATTGTCCTAACGACTAGAGCGACAATTTCCATGGATTGTCCTGACGACTAGAGGGACAAAATAGCTTAACATAAAAGTTATACAATACAATTTAATTTAATTTTTTTTTTTGTTTTTCTTTTTTTTTCATATTTTTTGTAATAATAATTTTTTTTAAATAGCAATTTTTTAATAAATAATATATTAAGACTCCTCCTGCTCCAATTGTCGGTTTTCTGTCTTTTTGGCCGTATTTTTAGCGCAAGCCAGTGCAATCCGGAAGTATAGTTTGCTCCTCTCCGGCGTAATCTGCTCCTCCAAATCGACTAGCTCCACCACCGACTGCAATGGAAAGCACACCCGGTGCACCTCACTGTAGAGCTGGCAAACTATCGATGGTGGGCCCATTCGATATTTTCGATGTTTTGAGTGAAAAAAATCGATATGTCGAAACTATCGAAATATTTGCGGTCTTTTATTTTCATTTGAATTCAAAAATTAAAAATTTTTCATTTTATAATGTATATATAAAGAGAAACAAAAATGATAGTAGTTTGGTAAAAATAACATTTTATATTGCTTCATTGCAAATGTATTTTCATACTTATTATAAAAAGTAACAAAAATTAGAGTATTTGGTAAAAATAACATTTTATATTGCTTCATTGCAAATGTATTTTCGTACTTATTATAAAAAGTAACAAAAATTAGAGTATTTGGTAAAAATAACATTTTATATTGCTTCATTGCAAATGTATTTTCATACTTATTATAAAAAGTGACAAAAGTTAGAGTATTTGGTAAAAATAACATACATGGTTAACTAAAAAGTTACTGGGAGATCCATTTTTTATGTTGTAAAAACACAAGCATATCAACATTTTTTGGTTTTAAGGAAGCTCGGCGATCGCTAACTATCTGTCCAGCTTTGCTGAACATCCTTTCCGAATCGATTGATGTTGCAGGAATGCAAAAAATTTTTTTGGCAACATCACGCAAAGAAGAATTGTTGTACTGAAATTATAAAAAGAAATAGGTATTATTTATTAAGCATAGTATTAATGCTCAATAAAAATGAAGTAAGTAAGTCGTCTCGCCGACTTGGGTATACCATACACCAGTAAAACAAATATTTCAAATTTGTAATAACTAATGCATTTGCCTATTTTAAGAAATTCTGTTCACATGCTTTTTACAAGCATATTTCAGTATCTCGCGCACTTATGCATATAAGCACCCTAGCGCCCCCCACCCGCCAACGGCCATCTCCGGCCTTATGCAAAAACGTTTATATGCATAACTCAGCTATTTTTTGTCCGATTTTCATCAAATTTGGTATTTTGCTGGGTATTAGTATCAAATTTAAGTGTGCCAAATTTGATTGCACAAGGTAAAAAATTACGCGAGATATTCGAGTTTTTCAAATTTCGGGGGCGGAAAGGGGCGTGGCAAAATCTTTATACATGCAACATGAGCGCATTTACTAAGCAAATATACATACCAAATATGGTGTATCTAGCTACAATAGTTTTTGAGATAAACGTTTTTTTTGAATTGCGGGGGCGGAAAGGGGCGTGGCAAAAATTTGAAACAAACTTCATCACTCTACATACTACACGAGCCTACATTCCAAATTTGGTGGCTCTAGCTTTTATAGTCTCCGAGATCTAGGTGTTCATACGGACAGACGGACAGACGGACGGACGGACGGACGGACAGACGGACAGACGGACAGACGGACGGACAGACGGACATGGCTAGATCGACTCGGCTGTTGATACTGATCAAGAATATATATACTTTATGGGGTCGGAGAAGCTTCCTTCTGCCTGTTACATACATTTTGGCGACTTTAATATACCATTTCACCCTATGGGTGTATGGTATAATTATCTGGCCTTCTATAACTAACTGTGCATCAATCATAAAAAAATGTTGTTAAATTTGTGACGGCTTTCGGACAAATCTCTTAATAGTTTGCAAATAATTTTCGAAAGAGTATGAGTAGCCTGAAATCGGATTACCGATTTGCATAACAGTCTCTTTTAAGTGGAGTAAGCTGTGAATTGTGAATTGTAGAAAACACTGTTTTCCAAAAAAAAGTGGAAAATTCTCAACAAATAAGTTTTACATTTGTTGAGAAGTTTCCACATTACTGTTTCTTTGCTTTTGGGAGCATAGCAACCTGTAAGCACAGTGCAGAAACAAAAACTCGTAATACTGGTTGTTAAAGATTAAACATCGCGGTCAGCTGAAATGGCTTCACCAAATCAGATTGACCAAA
Source organism: Drosophila equinoxialis (assembly GCA_018150345.1). Taxonomy (NCBI): domain Eukaryota; kingdom Metazoa; phylum Arthropoda; class Insecta; order Diptera; family Drosophilidae; genus Drosophila; species Drosophila equinoxialis. Next base: position 262,597 of record JAECWI010000147.1, read on the forward strand.
GAAATATACAAAAACGAAACATAAACAAAAGAAAGTCATAAAATTCATGTGACAATTATTGCTTAATACCAAACAAAACATGCATCCGCACATTGTGGAAAACACTTAAGATTATAACAGCGGCGCCGTATCAAGTAACCAGCGCTGAGCATGAAATATAAACAATTTTCAGCCCCCGAAAACGTGGGGCATTAGAGTAAGTATTTTTAAGAACAATTGTCGCATCTTAGAGCTTAAGAGCTTTTAAATAAAGTCAGTTCATATTTTGAATTCAACGAATGAAGACTGGGTTATTTTTCCTTCTCTCCGGGAATCCCTATTCACTGGTCATCATTCATTGTATCTTTAAGAGCTACAATACCAGTACTCAGTTGCCTTCCAATTCGGAAGCTCTAGTAATGATTTCGGTTTCCTTGCAAACTCTTTTGGAATATATTTTAACATCGATATTAAGGCTTCGGATATTTTTTATTTGTCAGTTTTTGAAACTTTACTGACAATTCTATTTGTATTTAATCTATTTAGAAATTTACGCATGACACCCAATTCAACAAGATGCATGCTGTCAAGGGGTATGTGGGTTATCATTGAAACACCAATTTTTTCAAATGCGGACTGAATGTTTAAATATTCGGCTGGATGATGCGACGAATACTTTCTATTGCGAAAGTCTTCATCTGAGTGCTAAATGTCAAAACAGAGTCAACTTTTCGTGACACCTGAGTGCATTTGCTACATCCGTGACTGGAAGTATGACCAGGCGTGCCAGTAACAAATGCTCTTGCAGGAGCATCACACACAATACCGCGAAGTTCTAAGTGAACTTTTTTATTTCCAATGGTTAAGCCATTTTTAATAATCTCGGACAACTCAAGTGTGAATTTGGACAAAAATTCATCGGAGTTTAATGGCTTATTGTGACCCATAAATACACCGATCGGCAAAACAGGGCATTTATAAATATTATTTAAACTAATAAGTATGGGCCACAATTGCGCACGCGAACTTTTAATATGCTAAATACATCGGGAAGCTTGGACAAAATAAAAAGTTTATTTAATTGCTTCGACAAGCCTAAATGTAATTTTTATAATTTTTAGCTCCTATACATTTTTCGGTGGGCTGCGTGTTTTTGCTGCTTTTCACTTCTCACCGCTTGCCCTAGCACTTGCCAATGTCGTAACGAAATTTAACTGATCAGTGGGTCGCTAATGCAATTGCTTCGCCCCCTTCGGTGAATACTTCTTCGCTTGCACTATCCAACCTCAATTTCTTGGTTTTCTGCTTTGCAAATCACTGATACAAAAATTTGGGCTTTACATTTGTCTAACAAAAAAAAAAATTGTATACATATATGGGATAAATATGAATGTCGTTAATGCGTTTTTTATACCCTTGCAGAGGGTATTATAAAATTGGTCAGATGTTTTTAACGCACAGAAGGAGACGTTTCCGACCCCATAAAGTATATATATTCTTGATCAGCATGAGAAGCTGAGTCGATATAGCCATGTCCGTCTGTCCGTCCGTCCGTCTGTGCAAATCAACTTCACGCCGGCATCTTAAGAGCTATCGGAATGAAATTTCATATTTGAGCTACTTTTAGCCGGGAGATGATAAAGTATGAAAATTGTCAGGATCGGGCCACTATATCATATAGTTCTAGAACAAACATTTTTGCAAAAAGTGGAGTATCCCCATGAAATTTACCAATATGATAGTATTTGGCATAAATTGACAGATCCCAAAATTTGAATCTGATCGGATAAATAGAACAGAAGTTACAGTCAACACAAATCGGTTCAAATGATGACCTAGTAGACAGCAAGCAGCGCTGCCGGCAGCAAACAGCGCTGCTTGCTGCTCAAACAGAGCACATGCATACACACACACAGACGCAGCGCTACAAGAACTGTATGTGTATGCGTGTTGTGCTTTGCTTAGGGCAAGGGTGGGCACGAAAATTTAACTTGGGAGCCAGAGCATCAGAAGCAGAGGCTGGGCAGAGAAAAAGGTAATTTTTGGTCTCGACGCACACAAAAATTTGTGTGTCGTCGTCGAATTTGCTGACAGAGGGACGGACAAGTACCGAATTTTGCGGGGAGGGGGAAAAAGGGTCGCGATCGCGAGCTCGCAGCTTGTAGACAGAGGGAGTGAGGGACGGGTAAGAAAATAAGGGTTGTTTTTGTTGAGTTCTTGAGATCGCGACCCTTTTTTCCCCTGCCCGCAAAATTCGGGACTTGTCCGTCCCTCTGTCTACAAGCTGCGAGCTCGAGATCGCGACCTTTTTCCCCCTCTCCGCAAAATTCGGTACTTCTCCGACCCTCTGCCAACAAGCTGCGAGCTCGCGATCGCGACCTTTTTCCCCCTCTCCGCAAAATTCGGGACTTGTCCGTCCCTCTGTCCACAAGTTCGACGAGTTTTTGTGTGCGTCGAGACCAAAAAATGACCTTTTTCTCTGCCCAGCCTCTGCCAGTAAAGAGCCACGGGAGCCAAAAGAGCCACTACGTGCCCATCCTTGGCTTAGGGAATGACGCAAGAAGAAAGAAAATTTATTATAAAAAGAGAAATAATTTGAATGTTTTGTTTGTGAATTGATGAATTCAGTTGCAGGGAAAGAAATTTCAAAATTTAAAAAAATTATTGCGAAAGACTGCAAGGGTATATAAACTTCGGCATTGCCGAAGTTAGCTTCTTTGATATTTTTTATACCATACACCCATAGGGTGAAATGGTATATTAAAGTCGCCAAAATGTATGTAACAGGCAGAAGGAAGCTTCTCCGACCCCATAAAGTATATATATTCTTGATCAGTATCAACAGCCGAGTCGATCTAGCCATGTCCGTCTGTCCGTCCGTCTGTCCGTCTGTCCGTCTGTCCGTATGAACACCTAGATCTCGGAGACTATAAAAGCTAGAGCCACCAAATTTGGAATGTAGGCTCGTGTAGTATGTAGAGTGATCAAGTTTGTTTCAAATTTTTGCCACGCCCCTTTCCGACCACGCAATTCAAAAAAACGTTTATCTCAAAAACTATTGCAGCTAGAGACACCAAATTTGGTATGTATATTTGCATAGTAAATGCGCACATTTTATATGTATAAAGTTTTTGGCACGCCCCTTTCCGCCCCCCGAAATTTGAAAAACTCGATTATCTCCCGTAATTTTTTACCTTGTGCAATCAAATTTGGCACACTTAAATTTGATACTAATACCGAGCAAAATTTGATCAAAATCGGACAAAAAATAGCTAAGTTATGCATATAAACGTTTTTGCATAAGGCCTTTGATGGCCGTTGGCGGGTGGGGGCGCTAGGGTGCTTATATGCATAAGTGCGCGAGATACTGAGATATGCTTGTAACAAGCATGTGAACAGAATTGTGGAAAATAGGCAAATGCATTAGTTATTACAAATTTGAAATATTTGTTTTACTGGTGTATGGTATACCCAAGTCGGCGAGACGACTTACTTACTTCATTTTTCTTTAGAGCTGTATAATTACCTTCTCCTTAATCAAAGCAATACATTTTAATTTTTTTTTTTTTGCATTATGAACGAGCATACCGAGACAGCAAATCTGCGTGCAAAAATTTTATTTGCAAAATTATCAAACTTTAATCAATATATCTTGAAATAAAGAACACCAACATAATTGTTTCATTTCTATCATTTCTATGGTATTTATTCGGATTTAAAATTTACTTGTGTTACTTCGAATGCAAAAAAAAAAATGAAATTTCAATTTTTTTTACTTCCTGCAAAGAACTGTTCCAAAAATGAACTGTCTCATGACAGATCTTAACAAAAAACTTCATGAAAAAATATATATTTTTTCTAATATTTTGTTTTTGTTAAGTTATTTGTTTTTTGTCTCATTTTTTGTTGTTAAAGTTTTATTATACCCTTGCAGAGGGTATTTAAAATTGTTCAGATGTTTGTAACGCACAGAAGCAGACGTTTCTGACCACAAAATGTATATATATTCTTGATCAGCATGAGAAGCTGAGTCGATAAAGCCATGTACGTCTGTCCGTTGGTGCGTATGCGTTTTACTCAGCCATCTTAAAAGTTATTGGGATGAAACTTGGGATTTGGGCTACTTAAAAGATAAGGATAAAATTATCAGGATCGGACCACTATATCATAGCTCAAGAAAAAACACCAAAGCACGGCACGCATATACATACAGTTCATGTAGCGTCTGTGTCTGCGTCTGTGTGTGTATGCATGTGCTCTGTTGATTTGATGATGACGTAGTAGCTAGCAAGCAGCGCTGGAACCAATTTATATTGGCTGTAACTTGCATACTATGTATGCGATCAGATCAAATTTTGAGATATGAGATTTTAGCGGACATTGACGATACTATGCGCAGTACGTTCAAGTGGCCCCCTACGACACCAGGACAAAGCCTGTTACGCGCGAGCCCAAGCAGATAACTAATATAACAAATAGCAAGAACTGCTTTTGAACGGATTCAAGTCCAATTTGGTGCGACTCATATTGAGGTGACCAAATGCAAGATCCATACTCTAAAATAGGACGGACAAGCGAAGTAAAAAGAACTTTAGTGGTAAAGGGGGCATCAAATTCTTTTGACCATCTTTTAATGAAACCCAGAACACTCATGGCCTTTGCGACCGCGGTGGAAATATGGGCGTTAAAATTTAACTTATGGTCCATAAGTACGCCCAAATCATTCATATTATTTAGACATTCCAAAGGACTATTATTTAGAAAATAAGTGACCAGTTGAGGAGAGTTACGAAAAAAAGTCATTACCTTACATTTGGTAGTGTTGAGATTTAGTAGATTAAACTGGCACCAGGATTGAAAGTTTTTAAGATCAGCTTGTAGCCGACTAAATGAATCTGTTTCTTTAGAAATAAGACAAAGCTTAACATCGTCAGCATACATAAGCACTCGCGAATGAATAAAGACTGATGGGAGATCGTTAATGAATAAAGTGAAAAGCAGAGGACCATGATGACTATCTTGAGGTACACCAGATGTTACAGGAATGGAATAGAAAAAAAAGACTTAAAAAGTACCTTCTGTTTTCTATTTGCTAAATATTCTCGAACCCAAGAAAGGAAAAGGGGTGGGGTCACAAACCCATACTGGGATGGCGAAATAATAGAGCTGCAAACATGTTGCAATTGCGAAGTTATAATTTTCTCAAAAGCTTTCGGAATAGCGGACAATTTTGAAATACCCCTATAGTTGGAGGCTGTGGACTTTTTGCCATTTTTATGCAGAGGTATGATATACGACTCCTTCCAAATAGATGGAAAAGAGGAAGATTCGACAGACAATAGAAACAATTTTAAAATGGGTTTGCATAATGCGTTTGCACAGAACCTGAGTACACATCCAGGAAGACCATCTGGCCCCGGAGAATAAACAGGTTTAACTAATTTAAGTTCGCTAAGAATAGAACTTTCATCAAACACTGGATTGAAAATGCAATTAGCTTTTTTTAAATGATAAGGATACGGACTTGCTCGTTATTCCGTTGAGGAATAAGTTGTTTTGAAAAAACTCGCAAACATATCGGCAATTGCCTGATCAGTGCTCGCTTTTTATACCCTTGCAGAGGGTATTATAAAATTGGTCAGATGTTTGTAACGCACAGAAGGAGACGTTTCCGACCCCATAAAGTATATATATTCTTGATCAGCATGAGAAGCTGAGTCGATATAGCCATGTCCGTCTGTCCGTCTGTCTGTGCGTACGCGTTTTACTCAGCCATCTTAAGAGCTAATGGGATGAAATTTTTTTTGTGGGCTTTTTATTACCCGGGTGAGATAAAGTATGAAATTTGTCAGGATCGGGCCACTATATCATGTAGTTCTAGAACAAACATTTTGGCAAAAATTGGAGTATCCCCATGAAATTTACCAATATGATAGTATGGCATAAATTGATAGATCCCAAAATTTGAATCTGATCGGATAAATAGAACAGAAGTTACAGTCAACACAAATCGGTTCAAATGATGACCTAGTAGACAGCAAGCAGCGCTGCCGGCAGCAAACAGCGCTGCTTGCTGCTCAAACAGAGCACATGCATACACACACACAGACGCAGCGCTACAAGAACTGTATGTGTATGCGTGTTGTGCTTTGCTTAGGGAATGATGCAAGAAGAAAGAAAATTTATTATAAAAAGAGAAATAATTTGAATGTTTTGTTTGGGAATTGATGAATTCAGTTGCAGGGAAAGAAATTTCAAAATGTAAAAAAATTATTGCAAAAGACTGCAAGGGTATATAAACTTCGGCATTGCCGAAGTTAGCTTCTTTGATATTTGACTTTAATATCGGCATACGGCTTGTGTTGTAAAATCTCGAATACTGCTGCGAACTTTTCATCCTTAGTTTGTGCTCTTAGCATCTGCGCGCGTACTTCAGTTGTGACAATCATTACTGGAAAGCGATTTAAGCTATCGACATGCTTCATCCTATCGCCGGCACGATGTTTTATTTTACAGGAAAAATCTTCCAAGTGCTTCAACCGTCGTACGGCTTGTCGGTGCATATCCTTCATCGCCGCTGTCATTGTGAAACCGGCACAGTCTGCCACCAGAACAAACTCGATCCATATCAAATAATGGCGAAGGCATGTAGCTAGGCATGCCGCCATGACCTCTAGAAAATAACTGTGTAACTTTTCCTCCTGATCGCTTGTTTTCTTGCTCCAATAAAATACAGGGTACCACTTATGATCATGGTGCTGTAACAGCACCAAATCCGTTCTTTGATGCATCTACATGTAATTGCATTTCAGATGAGTGTTTGAAAATTTTCAAGACTGGTTCATTCATCAGACTTTCGTTTAATTTTTCAATTGCTTTTATTTGAGGACTAAACTCTTCATTTTTATACCATACACCCATAGGGTGAAATGGTATATTAAAGTCGCCAAATGTATGTAACAGGCAGAAGGAAGCTTCTCCGACCCCATAAAGTATATATATTCTTGATCAGCATCAACAGCCGAGTCGATCTAGCCATGTCCGTCTGTCCGTCCGTCTGTCCGTCTGTCCGTCTGTCCGTCTGTCCGTCCGTCCGTCTGTCCGTATGAACACCTAGATCTCGGAGACTATAAAGCTGGAGCCACCAAATTTGGTATGTAGGCTCATGTAGTATGTAGAGTGATCAAGTTTATTTCAAATTTTTTGCCACGCCCCTTTCCGCCCCCGCAATTCAAAAAAACGTTTATCTCAAAAACTATTGTAGCTAGATACACCATATTTGGTATGTATATTTGCTTAGTAAATGCGCTCATGTTGCATAAAGATTTTGCCACGCCCCTTTCCGCCCCCGAAATTTGAAAAACTCGAATATCTCGCGTAATTTTTTACCTTGTGCAATCAAATTTGGCACACTTAAATTTGATACTAATACCGAGCAAAATACCAAATTTGATGAAAATCGGACAAAAAATAGCTGAGTTATGCATATAAACGTTTTTGCATAAGGCCGGAGATGGCCGTTGGCGGGTGGGGGCGCTAGGGTGCTTATATGCATAAGTGCGCGAGATACTGAAATATGCTTGTAAAAAGCATGTGAACAGAATTTCTTAAAATAGGCAAATGCATTAGTTATTACAAATTTGAAATATTTGTTTTACTGGTGTATGGTATACCCAAGTCGGCGAGACGACTTACTTACTTCATTTTTTTTTAGCAACGTGGTCAGCCGTTTTGCTTTTATTGCATAATCTCGAATGAATTTTTTATAGAAGCCTGTTAGTCCTAAAAATGCCTGAACACCTCTGATATTTTTCGGCAATCGGAAATTGTTGACTGCCTTGACTTTCTCTTTACCCTGATATAGTACTCCGTCTTCTATTTCGTGGCCCAGAAAATGTATTCTTTCTTTTTAGAAACTGGCATTTCGACCAATTAATCTGTAAACCATATTGTCGTGCTTCTTCCAAAATAGTCTTCACATTATCCAAACATTTTCCTGCTGTAGATCCGAATATCACAATATCGTCAACATAAATTTCCATAATTCCTGCATTTATCAATTTCTGGAAAATGTAGTAAATGAATCTTACAAAAACTGCAGGGAAATTACAAAACCCAAAGGGTTTCATTCACACCCATGGGGTGAAATGGTATATTAAAGTCGTCAAAATGTATGTAACAAGCAGAAGGAAGCTTTTCCGACCCCATAAAGTATATATATTCTTGTTCAGGATCAACAGCCGAGTCGATATAGGCATGCCCGTCCGTTTGTCCGTCCGTCCGTCTGTCCGCATGAACACGTAGATCTCAGAGACTATAAGAGCTAGAGTCACCACGTTTGGTACGTAGACTAGATTACCTACGGTGCACAGCGGCGATCAAGTTTATTTCATATTTTTGACACGCCCCCCCCTCGCATATTTTGGATCTTCCGCCTCCGCAATTTGGAATTACCTTCTGTAATCAAAATGGGCACACTTGAATTTGATACTAATATCCAGCAAATACCATATTTGATCAAAATCTAACCAAATATAGCCAAGTTATGCATATAAACATTTTTCCAGTTAGCCATTGGTGGGTGGGGGCGCTAGGGTGCTCGTAAGCTTGCGTGAGCGAGATACGGAGATATGCTTCAATTCAAAAAGGCACTTGCTCTGTCACGAATGCTGTATATTTACGACTTTCTTCTTCTATGACAACGGGAAAAAATCAGTTCTTAAGATCCATGACTGCAAAGCATTTCGCTCTCTTTTTTTGCTGGCACTACTCTGCTTGTCACGTTTGAGTTGGACTGACGAACGATTCCATGATTTAGCCACTCTTCTACTTTCTCCTTACACACTGTAACGAAATGAATTGAACAATTTTTGACTTGAAATAGTGACAGCTATCAAAATAGTTTCAAAATCCAATCATGTTTCAGATAAAATATTTGACTCCTAATTGGGATTTTAAAACAATCATTAAAACACTTCAATAACTTTGCTCTTAAAAGTATTAAAAAAGGTTTTCGATTTACGCGGTTTTCCATTTCAACAAAGTTTTTTCAAGGGACCATCAGTTTCATACGAAATATTGGCGTTTTCGATTTATCGGGGTACTAATTATCGAGAATCGACATTTGTTGTTGATTTTCAATAGTTTTGGTATGGCAGTTGCGTTGCATATAGGCATGATCTTAGGATGTCTTTTTTAAGAATGATCTCTAGTAGTGATGTGTGTTCAATGAAAGGAATAAGGGGGAATGTTTGATGAAATAATATTATGGTAGTTGTTCTTAATACATAACTGAAACTCCAGAGCTCACAAAAAATTAGTGTGCATGCAAAAATACTTAATATTAAAATCTCAAAAGATTAGACAAAGAGTAGGCACAAATTTTTTATATTCCGCTGAATTCTTACAAATTATGACATTGAAAACAACAACAGGTAACAATCAAATGTCTATATAGCGTTGCAGATTGAACTTTAATACTTCAACTTTACAATTTATAAATAGTTTATTGAAAAAAAGAACCGATAAAAAAAAAAAAACCATGAAACAAACTGAATTCGTTGTTCTTTTTAAATAGATCATTATTACCACAGCCTTTTTTTATAACCATTCATTTATATACTGACTTTCAAATTCCAACATAGCCAAAGTAGAGACAATTATTGAAAAAGGTAATTTAACCAAAAAACTTATTGCTAAAGCGTTTCAGATACATCAATCTTAAATAATTTTGCATTTGCATAATTTGTACAATATTTTTTGTTATAAAAAATAACATGATATCTAGAGCGTGTTTGCAAAGACATATTTCAACGAAATTATGTTGTTTAATACTTTTTGCAGATGCTCACAAGACGGCGTTTTAAAATTTTGCGCCTTTTGATACAGATCCCGGTCGCCAAAGGTGCGTGCCTTTGCCAGCATAGAATCTCGATAATTTCGTTCACGACTGCAAGAATGCTTCAAATGATTAACAAAATCTTTCTCTACAGATTTCTCTAATCTCGCCACCGATCCTTGATGTTCTGAATAGAAATTATCCTTGACATAATATGGTATCTTGAGTCCGTTCGTCTCACGTTTCACAGAATATTTATGTGAAGGTGTTAAACTATACATGGGATCAGGTGTAAAGAATGACATCATTGGTAGACCAATGAGTAGAAGAATCGGCAGTAAGTTTATCAAAGCTGATGAGTTGTTGCCATCTCTTTCTTCGCGTGCCTGATATCGTCGCCTTTGCTGTCGCATATAGACATTTTGCTGAGGGAATCCACCGTTGAATAGCTCCTCGGCACTGATATCGGCCTGGAAGCCACGCGAAAAGCCATATTCATTGTAGTATTGTCCATGACCATGATGATTGGCCGCACTATTATTGCCAAGTCCGCTATGGGACTCATTAATGCAATATAGATCATAATTTTTATGTTTCTCGGCATCAGTTAAAACACCAACCGCATTACCTAAAGCCTTAAAGGCATCTACAGCTCCAGGAGCTTTATTTTTATTCGGATGTAATTGCAAAGCCAAATTTTTATAGGCCTTCTTAATCTCCGAATCCGTAGCAGTTTTACTCATACCCAAAACTTCATAGTAGTCCTTGCATTTTTTAATCTTTTTCACTGCCTCCAACTGATCAGTTGTATAGTCGACTGCAAAACTCCTTGAATCCGAATTCACACGTTTTCTTGGTCTTGTATTCTTTTTCTCGTTCGTAGCCGCTGGTCGAGACTTGCCATTGGAGTCCTGATTCGGTGTGCTCTTGATCTGAGCCAAAAGTTTCTTAGCATTCTCCGATGGATATAATTTCTCTGCTTTGATAAGGAATTTCTCAGCTTTGTCGGTCTTGCCCTCGGCAAGGGACTGCACGGCTAGATCAATGCACCGCTGTGCCTAATCCTTGTTGCCTTCCATTTGCGGTTTACTAGGGCGCACTTTGTCAATACACTTGCTTTTATGTGTGTGTGCGTAAATTTATGAAAATGTAATATTTACACAACTATGTATGTATGTCCTAGCCTGCTTATGATGTTGTCCTAATTTTGCTTGATTATCTAGTTGCACACTGTTGATATTAATTTTGATTTTTTCTAAAATTTAATTGATTTTATTTCGTCCACTTTTTTCATCAGCCTAAGTCAGTCAGTATCGTTGCCACCATATTGATCTTTTACAATTGTCTGTTCATTTGCTGATATATGACTTGGACTTTCTCTAAATACGATATTATTACTATTTGGCAGTATACTTAACTTTATCGGCCAACTTAACGGGTTATCTTTCGGGTTATAGTCCTTAATTAATGCAGCGAGTGTATCAGCGTATTTTGGTTCTACATCAATTTCATTTACAGAGCTTACCACATTTAATACGTTCAATTGGTTTTCTCATTAGCGTGAAGGCTAAATATACATTCGTTGGGACCCATCATCACCGTACACTTTTTGACGAAGTTGTATCCAATAAGTACATCAGCTTGTAATTTGTATCTCTGCTATAAAAAATATCAAAGATGCTAACGTCGGCTACGCAAAAGTTTTTACATTTTGAAATTTCTTTCCCTGCATCTCAATACACAAACAAAACATTCAATTTATTACTCTTTTTTACTACAATTTTTTCTTCTTACAACATTCCCTAATCAAAGCACCGCACGCATACACATACAGTTCTGTGTGTGTATGCATGTGCTCTCTTTGATTTGATGATGACGTAGTAGGCAGCAAGCAGCGCTGGAACCGATTTGTATTGACCGTAACTTGTGTTCTAT